>CAJQUW010010971.1:0-90728 GCA_907163375.1 Prostheceraeus crozeri
GGCTTATCGATGGTGATTAGACACTTATCAATCGGCATTGGCTCATAAACCAACTGTAGAACTTTCATTTGCAACGATGCCACCTTTCCGGTTGAGCCGTGAGCACCAATGTATAGTCCGTCGACGTGTATTAAACCCATGTATCGTCCGCGCTTCAGATCATCACACTCCATTGTATTTCCAAGTAGATCGAATGCTTGAAAGTGATCGGACAATTTCAAGAATAGCGTATCGAACTCGGGTAAATCCTTATAGCCACTTCCTTCCTCTAACACCTTCCTCCAATGTGTAGGAGCACTTTCGGGCAACACAACGCATTCCTTCGCCAAAGAGTCGATGGTTTTGAGTATCATCTGCTGCCATTTCGGAAAGGTCACTCGCATTTGTCTCTTTTTGCTATATCCAGATGAAGACATACCATTACTGTGGAAAAATGGAACTTGAAGGTAGAAACCATCGTCACCATAGCTCAACGTTTGGAAGTAAAAGGTATTTCCAATCCCTTGAACCTTCCTTGTCGGTCGGAATTTAAAGAGATCACGTTCAAATGAGTCGCTCTCCTCTCTAACTATAAACATTTTTTGAGACATAATTCAATGTTGTACTTATTCGGAGCTTTTCAACCGTCAGCGATGAATGATAGCTTGAAAGTGATTAAAGAGTACAAGCGCGTCTCTCTTATATACATATTCACATCAGTCATCAATCAATGATGACGTGTCAATCCATGATTCGTCGTCTATAGCAACACTGCGCACCTGCTACAACTTTCCCTAGTGGACTGTTGAGTACATTGTAAATGCTGTTTCCAATATCATTCAACATATTCAAAAACCCACCACCTCCACGCTGAACTAAGTTCCGCCTTTTCATATCACTGCTTCTTGGATTGCTGTTTAGGTTTTTGCTGTCTAATGCTGTTTAGAGAATCAGTACTCAATAAAGGCTTGTATATTGGGAGGCATTTGTGTATTGCAAAAGCCAAATCACGGATGAAATCATCACTTGAGTTTTGAATTAATTTGCACTTAACTTTATTGTTTCGCATGCTGTTTAACTTTCGCAACGCCTTCTTAAACTGACTTGAAGGTGTAAAAGAACCATTCTTCCGAGAAAAAGATGCCTTTCGTTTTGCAGTCATTTTTATTGTGATAAAAGCAAAGCATTTATGAAAATATACATTTTTGCTTAGTTCAATGCAACAAAGTCAAACGGTAACAGATGGTAGGTCGTAGTCATCAACATCACTCAAGGTCTGAGTCGTTGCAGTTACAAGCTGTTCTATGTTACACATTAAATCATTTGATAGAGGACAGCATGAACAGCATGGTTTTGAAGCGAAGACTTTTAAAAGATTAGCATAGTATGCTCTAAACTTGATTATGTCCCGGTCATCTTGCACTGCCACATTGACGCTCATCGACGTGGGTCCGGTAAACATGTCCACCTTGAATTTACCACCATTTTCATCATAGTGGCTAAATACGATTATATCATGCAAACAAGTCTTCAATTTCCGTGTTCTCATTTCACAATAGCAACGAGAACTCTGTGGAATAGCTTCCGTCAAACTCAGAGGCTTGAACACTTCATCGAGCCAAAATCGTAGTACTCGCGTAAGGGCATTGGTCAATGTCCTCATTAAGATTTTCTGAAGTTCAATATCATCTTCACAATGATAGAATGTGACAATATCCTCCATCAGATCTATGAGATCAGCTTTGTAACCAATAACATCATTTGCAGAGTAGAAAATCTTGCTAGTAAACAGATTGTCTTTGTGAATAATTGAAACAGGAATGATTGTGGTAAATGGCATGTTTATTAATGTCTACAATCCTCAACAAGTATGGTTGTAATGAAAGTGTGATAACCTTATATACAAAAGCTGCACAATAGCAACCAATCACAGACACGCATGATGACTCATCATGAACGATATACAGTGACTGTTGAAATTATTTCTTCATCACAAAGGGGACAAAATGTAGTTTCCAAGGGTATATAGCATGTAGAACACATGAAAAAAAATGAGAACTTGGTAACAAGAGAAGGGATTTTTCCCGTTCAAAACACCCTAATTGCAGTTCCGTTCACATAATAGTTTAAACGTCTCTGTTTCTAATTTCTTTCTGAAGTCACTTTCATTGTTAGAACATTTTGATAAATCAATTGAAGGTTTCACTTTTTTTATCTCCGTTTCAGAAAGTTCCAATTTCATCCTCCTAATTTCACTGTCTTTATAATGTAGCATTGAGAAATCTTCTATCCAACTACGATCCAAATTAGCATTCATGGTATGCTCATCCAGATCCATTAGTCGTTCAACTAAATCACCAGCTTTGATATTTTCATTTAGATATGTAACAGTTTCTATAGCCTTTAGCGAATAACCAAGGTTTCTTGCAACAATCCATGAAATTGGGAAACTAGTCATTAATATTCAAATCAACAAACAACTTTCACGTATTCATAACTTAGCCTAGTTATGAAAATCAATACAATTGTCATCAATGGTCACAATTGTCGCATTTGAGCAAACAGTCTCAAAACAAACATCTGTTTAAGTACCGAAATAGATGTTCGCATCCCTATTCTAATTCACATACTCTAATTCAATTTCGGAACAAGCCGTTCCGATCCCAACACACAAATAAGTGTACCGAATCATTAAGTATGATCTCAATTCGGCTATCAATCGGAACGCGGTTCCTATTTACATGTTCCTATCCATGTTCGCATCCATTGGCAATTCGGAACATGTTCCTATCCATGTTCGCATCCATTGGCAATTCGGAACATGTTCCTATCCATGTTCGTATCCACTAACAGTGCGTCCGCAAAACTAACTACTGATGACCACATGATTCCTAATTATAAATGCAGATGTTTTAGAAAAAGGTTATAAAATGGCGGAAAACACGCACTTCAAAACTGCACTCCTATCGGAAATCGACACCGGTTCTTGGTTTGCAAAAGTTGTCAATTTGTAGTCCTTGTTGCCGACTTCTGATCTTACAAGAGCACGTGGAAGAAGTCTACACTTCTTACCATGTCTGTGCGGTTCTCTCAATCTCAGTATTGAAAACTTGTTTTGGT
This sequence comes from Prostheceraeus crozeri, assembly GCA_907163375.1. NCBI lineage: Eukaryota > Metazoa > Platyhelminthes > Polycladida > Euryleptidae > Prostheceraeus > Prostheceraeus crozeri. The sequence continues at coordinate 3,100 of CAJQUW010010971.1, forward strand.
GGAACACGAGGCATCCAAGGTAAGAGCGGTTTTGCTGTATATGTATCAGGTGCTCATGTAAAATTTCAGAATAGCTGGAATTTAAAATCGTCTATCTTCTCATTCATTACCTCTCTATGTTCGGTTGAAAAATATTCTTGGAAATCTTCTCGAAAAGACTAGTGCTTAAAGTGTAGATATTATATATATATAATTCTAATGTACTGTAATAATGTATATATTCAGATAATGTGTATTACATTCATGTATTAGTTATAAATTGAAATGTGTAATTTTTGGAATATTAAAATTTGATCAAAATCTTCATCACTAACATATTTTGACATTGCGCGCGCTTATCTTAAATAGCTAAGTGATAAAAAATACTGTAGCTTATCATCGATTTGGTACGTCTGAGTGCGTCAGATGGTTCGAGTTCATCATTTTCTCGGCTCTAGGGCTGTCTTCATAGAATTTGGAAGGGCGCTATGCTTAGATGCATCAATAATAATAGCATATAGATAGATATCTCGTCAGAAAACTGGTCACATAAACTCGCCATTACTCGTCTCAAAAGTAATGCCTAGAGACGACTCGTTCATGGACATTTTACATCAGCTGAGATATCCTTTTTTGTGACGAACTGAGCTGTCTTTAATCGTGATAAGTCGTCGTCTCAATGCTGCAGGGGTATAGTCTCACATATTCTAGAAAAATAAGTACTTATGTATAAAAATGTATGAAAGGCCGATCTTTTATTCGTTTCTTAAAACTCTGCATTCTGCAGAATGCAAATTCCATCTAAAATATACACTACAGCTAAACTTTTCGGTATTAAAGTCAATCGCATGCATGAAAATGAAAGACTACAAGCACTAGAAAGAAGAGAAATTCTGTTAATTAGTGTGTATATTTCCTTTCATGATTCCTCAATTATGCTACTAAAAATATTTGTAGAAGTAGTCAAAAGACGGAATATCACGCGAGATATTTCAAGTGTCACTGGGCCGTCAGTTGGCTAGCAAATGGTCAGTCAAATGACTGTACATTAACTGACATCGGTCAACTAGTGTATGTTAGGTAGAGTGGTAACTCCGCATTTATTAAATCCCCAATGTGTATACACTTTCGATTTTATTAAATGAACTCAAGGGAGATGCAATCGGAATTGTTTCAAAATGTGAGATATACACATTTATGCAGTTTTGAAGAAATTACAACGGAATTGACTGATCATGATAGGAAAGCAGAATAAAGAGATATTATTTTACAGATTGTCCGTGTCATGACAGCCATGGAGAGGTATTATTTGTTCAATTGGCAATTCGATAACCTGCTACTGCTTTCATGAATTAGAAATATGAAATCTCAGGCAAGAAAGCACAATAAGATGTCGAATTTTTCATGAAGACTTCCATTATAAAGGAATCATGAAATTCCCTTGATAATCAGCTTGATTTCCGCTTAGTTAGGATGCTTTAGCAAACATTCATTCATTTTGATATCCAACTTGTTTCATTCTACTTGGATAGAGGAGTCATCTCGGTAGTGTATAAATTGTCAAAATTTTGACTGTTGTAGAACTTCTCAAATAATTTTTTGAACCACGGGACCGTAATCTCCACAAGAAGCTGAACCTTTTCATATAAAAATTTTCACTGTATACAGATACTTTTTGAGTCGACACTCTACCTATACATATCCCTTCTCTATGTGTGTACCCTTTGTGTATCATAGCAAAAAAGAATATCATTAGTTTGATATTACCATGGAACCTCTTGCTTCTCCTCCTTCCTCCTCTTCCTTACTTTCCTATCAACCATGAAACAAGAGCGGAACAACGAGAACAACTGTACTTCATTTCAATATTTATTACAGCATATTTCATACAGCAGAGGAATTGCCACAGGCGCCTCTCCACAGTTCCGGTCATTCGCGTAAAGTAGGCCTAAATGGGACCCTTCACCTCTGGTTCCTCGACGTTCTCAGCGACTTGCTGAGGAAGTTAAACATGATTCTAACAAATGAGAAACATTTTCAAACACATTTATTGGGTTAGCATTACCAACTTCGCAATTTCCTGATAAATCTTATTTTCAACATATCCAATACAATTAGGCCTGCATTAAATGATACGAGTCTCAGCTTTGTCCTGAGATAGTGCTTGAAAGAGAAGAAAGTCTAATATTCTATTCTAAAGGCATGAACTCCTAGATATATATATAACACCTGGACTAGCTGTCAGCCAAAATGTCAGGTGTACATCAGGGGCTAATCTCTTGTTCATTATGTTACAAAGCAAATGTTTTTTTAGATTGACATGAGCATAATAAGTAAAATTTATTTTTCGGTTAGTAACGGCAAATTCTCTGTATCGAGAATGTACTTCCTCACTTGAGGTGTGCGTTCGGTAAATATTCGACGATGGATAGAATAGCGCAGGCCCATGCATTCCAAATACTTTTAAGTGTATTAATTTTGAGATCGCTCTTTTGAAATCAGATATAGGCTATATGTTTTATTTCTTGAGCCAGATGTTTAGCCATACAATTCTCACAATATTTAAATTTGAGGGTATTATGCTCAGAAAAATTACGCGATGTTGGCCTAATGTACAAAATGAAATTGAAAGGTATGAAAACTGTCATTTTCCTGAGATTTTGATTTGTATGTAAAATGCATGTGCATGTATGCATTGCATGTCAGCCATTTAATCAGCTATTTAATTTGTCACATAGGGATTGTCTATAAATCCCTATCGCACCATTAACATAAAATAGTGGTTTCAAAAGAATAGAAGAAAACTTCAGAACGATTAAATCCAACTTTATGTATCAATTCTGCAACTTTCATACAGCATCATGTAGACTTTTATAATGTCAGAAATCACAGTGGACTGGACACATAAGCAATGCCTTTATCATTCATAAAATTTATTGATCGTGAAGCAGCGTCGTCCTTGCAATTTAATTGTCTGAATGAATTCTACCAAAGTATATTCGACTATTCGACTTTTTTGCAGTTTATTTCATAAATCATTTGCAAAGCCTTATTCCCATTGTTCGAATAATTTTGCATGTTGTATATGCATTTATGTATAATTAAGCTGTTGCATTGCTAGAATACAGAAAGAAAGCTCTTTCTCAATCACCCGATGCACACAGGTTGTGCGTGAAATATTGTGTCCTCTTTGATTCAAGATACAAAGAAGGCTAATAACATCACAAGTTCAGATTAAAAACTTTTTGTCATGTTTGGCAACCACTTTTCAACTAAAATCAGCTAACTATTTTCGTCAATTCTCCTGATTTTAATCTGTATGCTCTAAAGATCATTTCGCACGAGTCACATTTTTGGATATTGAAAACATACAAGTGTCCGTCACATAATGATTAGCTTCAATTAAATGGATATCGTAGTTCACCATTTTACGAGAAGTGACCGTGTCGAAGTCTACCGGTAAGTTATGACTGATCGAAGGCATTAAATTACCACAGTACGAATCAAAGTGAATACAATTCACCACCACACGTGCGTCATTATTAGATGTTGAACACAACAATAGCATGATACTTGATCAGTGAACTGCGATTGTGTTTACAACACTAATCAATAGATGTCTTGATGTCTTAAGGATGTAAGAAATAGTGTACTTCAAGCAATATGTGACGATAATTAAAGGTTATGTAATATTATGTACAATAATCGGAGGAAGAACCCAGCATATAATAAAGCAGTATACCATATAAAACCCCAGAGTTTCGGTTTCAGTTTACAAAAAACCGCGAGTCTCTACTATATAAATTCAGGAAATGGGAGCCAATTTAGAATTTGTGGGGGGAGTCCATGTCTAAAGGTCGCAATTTGTATTTGCCTTGTTTATTGAGTCTTAAGATATCTACTGATTTTCTTTACCGTAGTATTTCTTCATTTATGATTGTATGCGTTATATAGACTACTATCGTCTATTGAATAAAGATTTATAATAATAATAAAATAATATAATTATAAGAATAAATTGCTTAATATTATTATTATTATTTGTTTTTGTAATTTGAATCTAATGCTGGAATTAGAGTAAATAGATTTCTGACGGTTCATTTCAATATTTTGCGTCGTTCGCAGTGTTTTGAGCCAGTTCGGACTTTCTAAATTTTAAAAAAGTCATGATATTTAATATATCAATTTTTGAATGGAATTCTCAATTTTTACCAAATATTTTTATAGTGATAAGATGAAGCTGTCTTTATTATTTTATAGTTTTAATCTATTGTTGTCTATTTCGATCATCATCAGTAGAAAATTAAGTATAGGCTATAAAACTACAGTGCATGCGTTTTTACACCAAAACCTAGATGCAGCATATGAGAGACGAAAACATTTCACTTCGATTGATCATTGTGAGAACTGCTGAAGTTTCAGAAACCTCAGCATGCAATGAGTTGCTGACTCTCCGAAAGTGCACATTTTGCTTATGACGGATCTGCAAATATTTCATTTAGAATCTTGCACATAATGAAGTGATGACTTACGTACCTTTGAGTATGTACCAGAGAATTCGATTAATTTGCAGCAGGGAATGGAGCAGAAGACCACAGAGAAGATTGGACAGAATGAATAGCGGATTATACACCTCTACAAGAAACATCCAACATGATTTAAACATTGTTGCAAATATACTACATGAATTGCGAATATGCTCCTTTATTGATATTTATTTCTTACACACAAACATCGAAAAACACTTGTTCGTTGGTACCGGTACCGTAAATTTTGCAAGATATCTAATGCGAAGTATAGTTAGCGGCTAACTTTTTGTTGGCATTAGATACTTCGGTGTAAATAATCTATAATGTGATACTAACTAATTCTATTCATTTGTCATGTAGGAATCTACGAAGAACAAACGGTATTTTCGCCGAATACATCTATGTCATTTGTCAATAGACAAAACTCCGTGGATGTAATAGGTCATTTGGTCCTTCCACAACTTCATAATTATATGACTTAATATATCAAGAACAAGATTTTCTACTCCATGTTTCATCAGTCGTAGCCAGCATGCAAAATATTCTTTTCATAAAATATGTTAGTCGTCTATCAGACATATTCCTCCATTCTATTTCCATAATCAATGTTATCGTTGATTATGGGAAATGTAAACATGTAAATTTTTATAAGATGACAGTCAACTAATGCATAGGCCCCTACAGAAGGCACAATAGGCTTCGATTTTACAATTATTGGAAAACTTAGTTACATGACACATATGCAGTCAATGACTTACCTATTGCTTATTCACAAAATTGGACTTCGGTGAATTGAACAAAATTGGACGGGAGAAGATTGCACACAAACAGTCACAATGAATGGTAGAGAAAGTGAAGAGAAAATGATTAAAGTTTGCATGCGAAATTGACGTCATCTCAGTGGTGATGCATGGGAAAGTTCTCCGTGTTTAGGGAATGATGATGGGAGAAGCGAGAAGCGAACTTTGGGTGGCGAGAGATGTTTCCCTTGTTCATCACTTTCCACGTTTCTGCCTGCACGATCGGCACTTGAAAGGGAAGTTTCATAACTGTCGCAAATGTATCGGGAGCACCAAGTTACGCCGACAGGAGAGACAAATTATCACACGCTTTTATCTCCTGACAACTTCCCAATAGCTCTCTGTCGGGCTGATATTGGCCCAGCATCATATTATCAAAATTTTTCCACTGGGATGGTTCCTCTTCTTTTCCGACAGGATCTAAGAAAAACACATTTCAATCCAATGTGAAGCAGATTGACGCTTTTGGTAAAAATTAAGTTTTCTATATTTTCTCTTAACAACTGAAATCGAGAGCCATAATTTTTTAATGGAATATTTCAGGTAATTTCTTATCATGCTCATGAACATTTACCTATGAAGCTACACGCGTTCAGATTTGGCAGGTCTCCTACTGTCGTTAAACTACAACATGCTGGCCCACTTTATCCACATTGAATCACATTCTCGTATAGATCGCCAATCAGGGGCATGAAAATATCACAAACAACAAACAGGAAATGACGTGAAAACATGTCGTGCCGAAAATTATGGCTCTATAGTCTCATTGGACACACACACATACACATGTGTTTTCTTTGACCGTGTCTGACAAGAAGAGTAGCTATCTAGAACTCGGCATACGCGCAGATTCGTAGTAGGCATTGGGTGCGGATCATTCTGTAAAAGTGTCATTTTCGGCATATTTCCCTGCAGAAGATAGTTCTGACTGCCGGACTATCAGCATCAGAACCTCGTGTCGTGGTTAGCAGTGCCTACTAAGGATAGCCCTGCTAAAAGTCTCCAGAAGGTCGATTAGATTACGCATTTCAGCAGTGATTGTTCACGGGCGACACCTGAAGATTCCGACTGTGACGCTCTGCACAGATTGAAAAGATTGAATTTGAATCGTACCCCAACTTCGTGAATACCAGCTTCGTAGCGAATTCATTCTCGCTCAGATCAACCAAGACGACATTCGAAGTTTCTTCTGATGAAAATCATTTGATCCTCAACGATGAAGTTTTGTCGGTAAAAGAACTCTCCATTTCAATCGAACTTATAATAACAACAAATGATATGAATGAGTATCGTCATTTCCGAGACTTACCTATTGCGGATATTGATTCATCACATGTCGAACTGCTAATTGGTGGTGACGTACTGGTGCCAGAGGTGTTCTTTGTTGAAAATCTACATCGTGGAGGCAGCAAAAAATTGCACTATCAAGTATGTTTTGGGATGGTCGGTTCTCGGTCCAAATTCTCGGCAGTCAACCTCTTCTTCGAAATTCGTTAAGTTTCTAGAGGCTGGCTTTATTTCAGCAGTTAGAGAATGTGGAGGACAGACTTCACAGTGACTGTGTTCAGAAATAGAATGTCGGTTGAGATTCGAAAAGTTTTGGATTAGAAAATCGCTAAACGCATCAAATGTTAATAAGATGCTTCATATCTCTGCCTTGTCGAAAAAGCATTAAGCAGCTCGATAATAATATCAAGCAAGCCGAATTTCATCTCAATTCTTTGAAATGCAGATTGATGAAAGATGAAAAATTGCGGAAGGTGTATTCCTGCACCATCGAAAGTGCATTCCGGACGGTTATGCAGAAAAAAGTTGGCCCCCATTTCTGAGTCGTTTTCTGAGTCCAATGTTTGGTTTCTTCAACATCATCTTGTGCTGAATCCTAATAAGCCAGGCAAAGTCAGAGTGGTTTTAGATTTCGTCTCAAAGTACTGGATTCGTTCAACGACTGGTTGCTTCAAGGTCCTGACTTTGTGAATCACTTATCGGCGTTCTGATGCGATTTCGAATGGATTGTATCGCTTTCATATTGAGGCCATCAGGTTCGTGTCGACGATCACGATAAGAGATAAATGAGATTCACATGTTGGCCTGACGGCAATCGTGCGCGAGGATCTGAATTATAGTGCATGAAGGTTCATATTTTTGGTGCCTTTTCAGAAGACCACTGGTGACTTTTCCGATGAATTTGACACAGAAACTGTTTGCACCTTTTTAAACAGCTTCTATGTCGATGATTGCTTGAAAACTGTGAACTGGGCAGTTGACAACGGCGTGAAATTGGTCTCTTAACGTTGGTCTCTTTTACGGAAATGTGGATTTAACTTAACAATTTGCATCAAATAATATTAAAATTTTGAAATCATGACCAAATGAGCAGTTATACCCTCTGCGGTTGACGTTGAAATTCACAAGGATAAACCGAATCACTGAGCGCTTGGCTTGAAAAGGAATATTCATGATTACGAGTACACCTTCTCGTTTAGCATCGATGATAAAAGTATTCCGTCAACTAATAGTGAGCTCTTTGCATGATCCATTGGACTTGATCGCTCCAGTTACCCTAATTCCAAAGTTGTTTCTTCAATATCTTTGTCGTAGCACTCATGGATGTGAGGACTATAGAAGAAACTCGAAGTGAAAAGTGGGGTACTTCTATACTCTCCCCACCGCACATTTTTCAAGTTTTCCAAAATCATCGAATTTCGTCAAAGTTAGTCATATTGGGTTTAGAATAGACTTGATCTGTCACTGAGTGACACTACAGCACGACTGAGAAGTCTTACTTGAACCCTGGAATGAAGGATTGGTCCCTTGGATACTCGGTTAGAATACAAGCTACAGCTGTACTCATGAGCTTCGTGTGATTGTTGTCTACGTGCTAGCGTGCGTTATAAAATTTTGAATACATATTCCGATCTGCTCTGATATGCCGTTTTTATCAAACCTTAACATTTTTCATTGCAAAAGTATGATGGTGCATAACTTTAAAAGATGAAATCATGACTTGCTTAAACATATTAAATATGAATGAAAATGTCCTCTCCTTCCAGACAGTGTCATCTCGTATTTCAGTGTCATTGCTTAATCTCACCTCCACTTTATTCTCATTCTGTAAATTTCTCAATCGCCTTATCATCAGTCATCTCATTCATTCTCTTTTGTATACATATACGTGTTTTTCAATTGAAAAAATATAAGTTCTGATATTCTGATATTCTACAGACAAATGACCAGCAGTTGTCTAATTCTGAAGCTGTGAATGTTCTACAAGTCAGATAAGAGGAGTTTTACACACTGAACGCTATGCGACGTTAGTGAAACTGCCCGTAAGCAAGAGAAGATCGTTGACGATGCAATACTTCCGGGTGTCAAGAAATGTGGGGGGGGGAAGAATAGAAGTACCAAAAGTGGATAGAACCGCCTCCAGCGCTCCAAAATTTCAAGTTTGATCGATGTGTCAAACCGAATGATCTGAATTTAATATTTGCGTGTGAATAGCATCTGTTTGCAGACGCTACAAGCATTGATTATGTCGTCGCGTCTCATTTGAGATGTATGAAAGCGGAACGAACAAATGAAAATTGGTAGCTGGAAAATCTCACCTTGCGCCGAAAAATAGCATTACTATTCCTCGACTTGAACTCTCAGCTGCAGTGGTTGCTGTGCGACTGCATCAAAGCTTAATTCGGGAAATTAGGATGAAAATTGACAAAACTTACTTTCGGACAGGCGCTCAAGCGATCTTACATTACATCAACAACAAAGCTACCAGGCACAAAAGACATTTGTCGCAAATCGTGTTGTGGTGATACATGACATAACTGAAGTTGAACAATGGCACTATGTAATCGTACTTGAGGTCGAGGTACTTGGTTGAGGTCGGATTGCTAGCGATTTGTGTTAACAGCTACTATCGTTGCATGGTTTGATCACGGCAAGTATCGCATGAATGAATGCGAACAACAAGAAATATCAATATTCGTCATCTTCACTGAAGCGTCTGGGTCAGCAAAAATGTTTATGTGTGTCACGAAAGGTTAGAAGAAGATTATTTTACTTTGGTATCTATGTGGAGCACATTAAGACAATTGTTTCCACCAATTCAAGACATCGTCGATTTCCATCTATTTCAAGACCTTATAATTTAATTCCAATTAAGTTTGTTGGATCACCGCGTGTCAAATCCATCAGCGAGTGTTCTATTCCATCTTGTATCATTGTTTCCAACGTGAGGTCGATCTTCAATAAGATAGATGAGATAACTGTACTTTTCAATAATCGTAAGCCAGACATTGCCGTATTTGTGGAAACTTGGCTCAATGATAACATTCCCGACACTCCCCTTATCATCGATGCCTACAATGTTTTTCGAAGAGATCGAATTTCCTCAAGTGGGGGTGGATTGCAGTATATTCTAAAAGTTCCCTTTGGGTGGATATTATTGATTCATCTCATGTGCCATCATTAGCTCTCTGTAATTCGGAATTATTCCCATTATTTATTCACGATTTTTCTATTTTGCTTTTTGGCATTTATCATCCATTTTGGGACAACAGCTCTGAACACGAAGCGGCTATCCAATGTATCACAGAAGTGATTGATTATTTCACAGTCCATGGAAATTATCGTTCGAAACTTCGAGTGATTGTCTGTGGCGATATAAATGATTTGAGGAAATTTTGTAATGAGATATCTGCTATCACTCAACTTCATCCATTGGTCACGTTTTGTACTCGTGGTAATAATATCAACGATCAAATTTTCGCAAATTTCTCCATACAAGTTGAGCCCATTCGTCTTTCACCTATTGTAAACTCTGACCACTGCACAATTCTATGGCAACCATCTGCTTTACAGTGTGACTCAAAACCTACTAAGAGAAGATGCAGAAAATTCACAAAGTCTAGACTTGCTGAGTTCAGTGACGCTGCTCATCATACGGATTGGGTGGAGCTAGCCAAGTGTGTTGATGACATTGACAGCTCAACATTTCTGTTCCTGGACTTTCTATTTTTCGTATACAATTATTTCTTTCCATTACGAACAATTAGAATACGATCTTGCGAGCCTCCATGGATGTTGCCCTCGTTGAAAATCTTAATAGACGATAGAGACCGTGCCTACTCTAACAATCAAATGGCGAAGTATCATCGTTTGAAGAAGGAGGTAATTTCACATATTCAGGATTTGAAATCACAATATCTAAAGAAGGCAGTTGCATCGAAAAACGTTCGTGATGCATGGAAAGCAATACATGTAACAAGCAAGTCCAAGAAAGTTTCGAATAAACTAACTGATTCGCATAGTGCTGAAGACTACAACTCTCATTTTGCAGCCAACTTCCAAACATCCCATGAATTCGACCATGATATTTTCCTCTCTGAAAGTCTTCCATCGATAGACTTAAGTCTTTCTTGCAATGAGGTTTATCACTATCTGTGCAAGCTTAAACGGAAAAGTTGCGGTGTAGATGGTCTCCCATACTGGATATTTCGGGATTTTGCTAATTTGTTTGCTCCAGCAATTACATATATTTTTAATCGAAGCTTGAGTGAAGGAAAAGTTCCATCGTGTATGAAGTTTGCCAACATTACACCTATACCAAAATCTAACAATCCCAAAACTGTGAGTGAGCATAGACCTATTTCAATTCTACCTATCCTTGCCAAAGTTTTGGAAAGAATAGTTGTTGATAAGTGGCTTTTTCCATTCGTGAAGGACCAAATATCAGATGATCAGTTTGCCTATGTACCCGGTCAGGGCAAAGGAGTAACAGTGGCACTTACTTTATTGTATGGGAGAATTTTGGAATTTCTTGGTTCCTCTTCTGGTGCTGTAAGAGTCCTAACTGTTGACCTATGCAAGGCATTTGACAAATTGACAAAGAAATCAATCATGGAAGCATGTGTGAGATTTAAAATACCTGCCCAAGCCTGCAAATGGATAGATGATTACCTCACAAATCGCTTTCAGCGTGTGAAAATTGGTAATGATTTTTCAAACTGGATCAAAATCTGCAGTGGCGTGCCACAGGGAAGCGTTGTGGGTCCAGTATTATTTTGTATGGCCACAGATACTCTACAACCAGCTTGTGTGAATTCTGCAATTATCAGATATGCAGATGATATTACTCTATTGCATTTCTTGAGATCTTCCAGTGATGACATGCTCGCCATCGAATGGCAAAATATTGCTAGCTGGGCCGAAGACTGTGATCTTTCCATTAATTTCAATAAATGCTATATCATGAATGTCATTACTAACAAAAACATTACGTTTGATGAATTTCGTATACATGCAAATTCAGATGTCATATGTTTGCGTACAGTCTCAGAAGTAAAAATTCTTGGTTGTATTTTGTCATGTGATCTAAAGTTGAACTCATTTGTAACTTTTTGATAAAGAAAGCAAGTAAAAGGATCTATTTGATTCTTAATCTTCGTAGAGGTGGTTGTGACTCTGAGCTGATCTACTCCGCATATTGTTCTTTTATTCATTCGATCATTTCATGGGCGTATCCTGTGTTTTGCAACATTCCTAATTATTTGATGAAAAGCCTTGCACGTGTCTAGAGAAGAGTGTTGAATATTATTGATAGCACTGATGTGCCTGCCAATTCACTTTTTACCCATTATGAAACTGTGTGCCACAATCTTTTCAAAGTGGTGCTGGAAGATGCTAGACATCCTCTTAGACATTTTTTTCGTCCCCGAGACTCTCGCACTGTCTATCACTGTCTCTTACACTCAAATGTCCTCTGAGAAAAATGAAAAGTAGAACCCAGCGTTTCTCTAGGAGTTTTATTAATTACTGTTCTTAACTTTTTAACTGATATCATTCGTTTTTTGTCGATGTATTTATTTTGATTGATTTTAATTGATGCATGCTAGATTATTTGCTATGTCGTGATGTAATTTTGTACTACATTTTGTAATGTGCTCACCGATTTGTGAGACAAATAAAGATTTCATTCATTCTACGTACCTTCGAGTTTGAATTTAGCTAATATGGCACCTCGCAGCTCACACATGGGATATTTTGTTTCAAATAGCAGGCTTGATAATTTATTTTTCATTGGGAAATCCCGTCAAAGCAGTATGTCAAATGGAATTTCTATTCGTGCGACATCTCTCGAACATCACCGGTGTCCATCGTCATGCAGGTGAGAAGGAGACTTTGGCATTGATGATAACAGCTGACAGGGACGGACAAAGTTTGTCCTTAAGAATAAATTCGATTTGACATGCATTCTGTTTTAGCGGGATTCCGCAATGGAAAATAGGATATTTTAATGGCAGCTTTGTATTCCCTATCTTTCCCAAGAATTGCGTTCTACGATCTGCACATTTCTTTCGTATCATTACATTAGTTAAAATTTATGTTGAAATGAATAACTTTAGCGTAGTCAACCAGTTGGTTGAGCTTCAAATTCACATGAACAAAAGTATTCTCCTGTCTTGATTCAAGCTCGATTTCAACCATTTTCTCTCGGCCCTGCACGTTTCTCTTGCTTCAACTTTTGAAAGTCGTCTGAAATAAATCGGAATCACGGCGATACTTTAGATGGAGAAAGCCTCTTACAAATAAGGTGTGCATGCTTATTACTACAATCGTTGAAAATTCGGCAATGATAGGAAAAGGGTTGATTGACAAAAAATGGACAATCTCACATTTGAGACATATGATCAATTACTTCAAAATTTCTGACAGACTTAATAAAATAGTGACAATTAGGAGGCATGCGAAGGAGATAGGTTAAAGTACACAGCACATGAAAGTGGTCAGATTCAATGTCACGAAGAACTTCCGCAGCTTCCAAAATACGATCAGAATCACGGTACAAAATCCAATCCAGGTTATGTCCCTAATTATGAGCAGACTGCTTTAAAGCTTGAGAAAAATTGAACATTTTCAAAACATAAGAAGAAGTAAACATCATAACAGGCTAACTCAAAATATCATAACTCAAATATCAAAAAACGGAATGCATTTTACGGTCAATAAAAATGATTTTGTCGAATTAAGTTGTGAATGGTTATGAATCAAAATATTCTGTGCAGTTAGAATTCAGCTTTATTAATGGATAAATTCAATTCTTGGTCATGACTTTATCCCAGGAATGCGGAGTCGGAGTCCCGGAGTCCTATAATTTTTGCTGGAGTCGGAGTCCTATCAAATGATAGGACTCCAGACTTCAGCGTATAACTAGACCCGAAATATAGCACAAACAAATTATTTATTTTCGTGCATAGCTGTCACTGTCTTGATGTCAACATTCTCCGTCAAACAAAAGTACAGAGACAACAGTGCATGCAAAGCTTGAAATAGTTGAGGGAATGAACCGTGATAGTGAAAAAAGGATTGTCTTTTCACTTGGTGATTTAGTAGAGAAGATAAGTCTTCCTAGCCTCGATCACACCTACGCACCAAAGGTCACATCAAAGACAAAAATGAAATACTAGTTTATTTGAGAACATTTCCTCTTACCCTCACATTAATCATGCGTGATGTCTCCTCCAAAGCGCGTATTAAAATCGAAAGTGTACTCATATTTTTTGAAGAAGGATGGGGATTTTCCTACCTGGTACAGCCTGGAGAAAAACCGTGTGAAGCACACATCAACAAGATGAGAGGAGCCGAGTCGTATGTATCCCACTTGAAGCGACATTTGATCAACTTTCATCGAAAATGATTGATAATTGATGCAGCAATGATCACTAAAGATAGGTTCAGGTAATCCTATAATGATCTATGATGCAGGTCACCAGTTTTTTCAAAAAATAGGCTATATATACTTGCCACCCAGAGTCGGAGTCCTATCAAAATGATAGGACTCTGCATCCCTGCTTTATCCCAGTTAGGGTTTACAATCTCGAGCCGTTTTCTCAATCCCGGGATTTTCGAGACTGGCCAATCGCAATCCCGGGATCTCGATCGAGATTTATCTATACTGTATATGTTTTTAATCATTGAGTTTCAAGAAATATTTCAAAAGACGATACGTGCTTGTCAACTGATGTGATAATGAGTATTGGCAAAAGATTTTCTATATCTGTGCAAGCAACTGTCTGCACCATCTTCACAATCATGAAATGACAAGTAAAATGAAGTCTATTTTGTTAAATTTTAAGCTATGTAATATTAGCTGAGCTATCGCCAATTTTGTGTTTCGAAGACTTTCTGTCAACGGTACTCACTTATCAGTTGAGCATACATTCACTTAGAGAACAAATGCATTTTTTGACATAACTTCTGAACCACTGGTTCGTTTTTCATGAACGAAACGTTGTCTTCATCACAACAACAAGATGAATACAACTGCAATGTCATTTTGTCGACAACTGATGATTTTTTTCAAATTGTCTTTCACCGTCTGTTAATCACCGAGACACAATTGGTTGTCGATGTGTGAAAACCAACACAGCGCAGCTGCAGCAGCAGTCCGGTGACCTGTCAATAGAGCGAATTCGGCAGACTCACTGGGTTGAATGACGGTTTCTTCGACGGTTTTTCTCTCAAAGACCGCAAACCGCAAACCGAGCTCTGTCTGAACGAGCCTTGAACTGGCCTTTAGTCGTTATTTTAAATCGTTGTGATTTGTCTTTTAGCTATCAATTTACGAAGTATTTTCAGTTTACAGAAGCAATACTAGTAGCAGTGTCACAACACTGTTTATTAAGCGTCTGAACGGTTTGTGTCACGGCATTGATTTAGCCCAGATTTCTCGCTGCTCCTCGGCACTAATATCACGACACTAGTGTCATCGTGTGAAAGAGGCTTAACCAGCTGGCTCGGCACATTGGAAATTTATCAAACTTGGAACATAAAACATTTAGATGCATTTTCAAAAAAGCCATTGACTCTCTTAACTATGTCACTTAGAAGGAACTCAGGGCCAATCTTTCAAATATCTCGAAATACCTCGAGATCTCGAAGACGTAATCCCGGGATTTTTAATCTCGGAAATAGGGTCGAGATCCCGGGATCCGAGATCCCGGGATTGTAAACCCTAATCCCAGTGAGCAAAATATCGTTCACGTACAAGCGGATAGTACGAAATTTATCCATCACAAACATCTCTGAAGTAATCAAGTGACGTCAAGGTATTGCTTTTATGATTCATTAAATCAAAGTTTTGATTTTATCTGAATGATATTGTGTATCCATTTACATCTCTTGAAGTTAATAATGATCATTGACATCATCTTCAATTGTTTTTGATTATGATTTTTATACTCATTTAGTGTCAAATAGCTTGTGGCATGGCTGAGCCTTAATCATTCACAACCATCGAAAGTAAATTTTTAGAAAAGTATGATCTATCCAAGACATCGAGGGATTTTTTTTGGATGCTCTTCTTTCTTTTGCATTGCAATCATAATCAGACATTTCCATGTTGATTTCCACAAGACAGCAAAAAATTGCACATCTCACATCATGTAGTAGCCTAGTATAGACTCAGCAACAAGAGTGCATTTAATAAAATCGAAACTGCCATCATATTGGAGATGCAATCAATACTGAGTTGTTATTCTAACTAACTTACTCAACGCTGACATTTTCTGTATCCACACTCTTCTCTGGGATGCTCATTTAGGCACCGATCTAGATCAATGTTGCTCTCCAATAAAAACTGATTTACCGAAACTTGCAATTTGTATTGCGTATTCTACTAAATTGCATGACATATATAGCCTTGTAGTGCATTTATTCACATTGAACACGGCGTACGCGCGGTATGTAATTTCAACAATTCAGGGTCATCTGAAGTTTATCAGATATCATGATGAATGAAAATTGGATACAAAAGATGGTTGCGCAGAAATTAGTCCGGCAGCCAGAACGAGCTTCTGCAGGGAACGAGGCCGAAAGTGAGACTTTCACAGAATGATATACACTCTATGCCTACTACGAATCGCTGCGTCTGCTGAGTTCTATTGAGTTCCACTCCTTGTCAGACAGGATCAAAGAAAAACACATGGAAATCCAATGGGACGCAGATTGCAGTTTTTGGCTAAAATGAAATTTTGTATGCTTTCTCTGATTAAACGAAAAGTATTAAGCAGAGTCATATTTTTTGACATGGAATGTCTTCAGGTCATTTCCTATGATGTGCATGTGCTATTATCATGCATCTGATCGGCGATGTATGTGAGAATGTGGATAAAGTTGCTCAGAATGTTTGTGTTTGCCGACATTAAGAGGCTCACCAAATCTAAATGTGTTTCGTTTAATAGACAGGGGTGCATGAACATCATAGGAAATGACCTGAAGACATTCCATGTCAAAAAATATGACTCTGGGCTTAATACTTTTCGTTTAATCAGAGAAGGCATACAAAATTTCATTTTAGCCAAAAACTGCAATCTGCGTCCCATTGGATTTCTATGTGTTTTTCTTTGATCCTGTCTGAAAAGAAGAGGAAATCACTAGAACTCAGCAGACGCAGCGATTCGCAGTAGGCATAGAGTGTACATCATTCTGTGAAAGTCTCACTTTCGGCCTCGTTCCCTGCAAAAACTCGTTCTGGCTGCCGGATTAAATTCTCTCCATTGGTTAGGAAGGTGTGACTGAGCGCCACGGCGTTCGCTTTTCCTAATTGAACTTGAACTGAAACAGTGTTCGCATATTTTGGTGATGAACGGGAATCGAACGCTGCCGTTATTGCTTCTTTCTAATGTCACATGACTGGCCGAAATTACCTAAGTAGGAATGTTTCACGAAGCTATTTTTATCCTGAATTATTGTCAAATGCCTGACGCACATGATGACAAGAGCACACAATGCTGAATCCTTAGAAATGTTGGATGGTAACGCACTAGGTGACATGCCACGCTCAATTACACGTAATTACACTTGACCTTAAACATTCGTGGCTATGCGTGACGTTGCTGCAACATCTGTCGGCAGTCCTGTTATATAGACTTTGCGTCTCATGTGTCTGCATGTATCAGAGGATAAACAAACAATGTGATAGGACCTAAATTTCATGCTCAGGGAAATAGTCCGGGAGCCAGTGTGAAGTTGTGCAGGGAACGAGGTAGTACATAAAACTTTCACATAGCATAGTACACCTCTAACCTACTGCAAAACTTCGCGTCTGCCGGATCAGATCATTTGCTTTTCAGAAATAGAGAGAATAACACAATCCTATGTATTTCCAATGGTAAAATTGTGACATTTAAGGTGTTGACTCCATTTTTTCGAATTTTTGCTCATAAAAGTTACACAAATTGGTATTTTGTTGAACTGGTTATTATAGAAATCATCTACAGATCATGATCTTTCAAATGAGTTATCATTCAGTGACAGAGGATGAAGTAAAGTGCACAAACAGACGCTTTTCGTTGGTGTAACTGCAAATTTTAACATAGAAATTTCAGGAAAATTGTTGATATACTTTAACGAAAAGTGTCTGTTTGTACACTTTACTTCATCCTCTGTCACTGAATGATAACTCATTTGAAAGATCATGATCTGTAGATGATTTCTATAATAACCAGTTCAACAAAATACCAATTTGTGTAACTTTTATGAGCAAAAATTCGAAAAAATGGAGTCAACACCTTAAATGTCACAATTTTACCATTGGAAATACATAGGATTGTGTTATCCTCTCTATTTCTGAAAAGCAAATGATCTGATCCGGCAGACGCGAAGTTTTGCAGTAGGTTAGAGGTGTACTATGCTATGTGAAAGTTTTATGTACTACCTCGTTCCCTGCACAACTTCACGCTAGCTCCCGGACTAAAAACCGAACATGCTAAGCGGTTCATCCGTGGTTCAAGCGGCAACGCATACAACTGTAGACGACGCGCAAACTATAAGCGCTCGCCCGCGCGTATTCATAAACATTCCCAATGTTTTAACAGCATCAGATCAAGTGATTTCTGACTCTTAGTGCAGCGCGTAGAGGAATAGAATGTCTTTAACCACGGATGTTTTGGTTGCTCCGTATTTACGCGTGGCATGTCACCTAGTGCGTTTCTTCGGAACACCCAGCTGAAGCAAATGAAGACCAGTAATCAAGGCACACATCAGTTAGCCTACCATATGGAAGTCCTTTGACGTAAACATGAAATCATCTATTGAACCATACTGAACGTTGACAAAAAGGAGCTCATGTAGTCGCAGTAAGTCTATGTGTATGTAGGCCTACCCATTTCACCATTGATTTAATTGGGTTGAAATATTTAATCCTCCGTTTATGATGATCGCCTTCATAATTTTATGGTTGACCATTTGCGACCATTACGTGTAAGCGAAATGCACTCCACTCAACTCTTCCAATCAATTTCACAAAATGATAATTCAGCAATTCATTAGCTCTTCCCTGTTCAAATATTTATTCTAGTCGGAACATCCTGCACTGAAAATGCATGTAGACTTATAATGAAGAAGTAAGCCCACGCAGCAATTATTCAAGCGTATCAATGCACAATTATTGAAGCTGCACGTCGTTAACCTACGAATTAAAGCTGAATTTTCAGAATTACTTTTGAAATGAACGGGAAGTCATTGCTGAACTGGAGGTGAACAGTGTTCTCTTTAATTTTATGAACTTGAACTGAAGGGAGCACATAATTTTACAATGAACGTGAACTGAGCAGCGTTATAGAATGCTTTATTTTCAGATGCAAGGGGCCATCCGTAGATGGCCAGAAAGATTCTGTCCAACCTCGGCTCCTTTCATGATTTCTTTGATGCTGCTTTCTTTTATTGCTATGAAGTTTGAGCATTTCAGGTTCTACGTAAGTTTTTAAAAATTCTGTAGCTAGTGTATAATCATTAAGTTGTTTAAGGCATAGCATTTTTTAAGGAATTTTCACTAGGCGACAAGATACGAAAAAGGGCATTTTTTGGTCTTGCTAATGAACAGAAAGGGCATATTTTTAGACAAAGAGGGGCACATACATATACGGTACCTGTATAAATAGTCAGTACATGCACAGTAATTCAGACTAAAGAAGACCAAAAATCACAAAAATAACCTTGTTATATATTGTATGTTAACAAAGAACAAGAAGTAGTTCTACTCTTGAAAGAAGTTCTTAATGAAGTCCCTCTGTTTGTAGAGTTCCGGGGCTGGCTGAGTGTTACGTCGCTCTTTTTTTAGAAGAAATTCAGCAACTGCCGGACGTGGATCATAGAATGCCGTGCCTCTTCCGTTCATGGCGATGATCAGACGGGCATTCATTGTACTCCTCTTAGCACCACAGCGTTTGGCGCTCTTCACCTCTGTGTGGTAGGAGACTGCTCTTTCTGGGTCCATGCTGTGAGGTACAGCAGCAATAAAACTTTGTACCACCCTACTCAGCGCTGAACCTGGTCGAGAGCGCCTCAGAATCTCATATAGCTTTGCTGTTCCACAGTCTGTAGCAGCGAAGGAAAATGCGCCATGCTGAAAAAACATCCCAATGACATCGTCACAGAAGGAAGCCAATGTGTCCGAACCAAAGCAATTGCGGACAAACTCCTTTACAGAATCAATCATTTCTGAGGAGTTCCGAGAATTCATAAATGAAATCATCTCCTTCACTCCGTTATCCTGCTCTATTGAAAGGCGCTTCGAAAGAAAGTTTCGTGCCGAAGTAACTACCTCCTGGCGAATTGCCTGGAAGCTTCTTCTCGAAGTGACGCAAGAGTTTGTACATCTACAGACGTTATTGACCTCCTGACCATCCGCGGAGGTCATATCAGTGGAGATAAACTTCTCTTCGTAACCTCCAGGATACATCTTGGATATCATTTGATCCAGACAGGCAATGGTCTTCTCCTTTTCCTGTAAGAGGTCTGGGAGAGTAATGAGGCTGCGTTGACTGAACTTCTGCAAGTCCCGTAACAATCGCAAAACATCTAGCATGACAAATGTTAGGCGTTCTTGTTGTCCTCCCTTTTCCCAAACCTTCAGGAAACCTGTGGCCGTTGCTCTGTCTTTCTTGTCTCCGATATTCAGCTGAGATTTCCAATGCTTCCTCGCTCCCTCTAGGTTTTGACAGACTGCAAATGCCAGGTTGAATGTGTGTTCAGCAAACCGTATATCATGATGTTCAGGAAATCGATAGAACTGAGCTCCAGACTCTTGCAACTGCTGCTGTAACTCTGTGGTGCGCCATGCGGAAGCCCTGTAGAAAGTTGCAAATGACTTTAAGTTTATCCGCCAATGCTTCAACTCTGAGATGTCTGCAACCATGTCATCCATCACCAGATCAGACCTGTGCCCAATGCACCAAAAGCAGAGGATGTCTCTTCCAAGATAATCGATCAGCCGTACCCAGAGACCACCTTTTCGTCCTGTGTTTGCACTCTCTCCGTCAGTAGTCAAGGATGTCAGTTTCTCTTTAGCTACCTCTACCTCTATACTTCGAATCTATCCAGAAGAGCTTGCAGCAGTCCTTCTGCTCCACGAACATCCGAATGTGATTCACCGAGAAAACCAGTCTGCATTGCTCTATGTTTGTCTAAATACCTGACTGTAATGAGCTTATTATCAATCTGATATTTATCAACTGAGCCATCAACCTGAACAGAGAAACCTTCTGACTTTGAAATGTCATCGATGAGTCTCTTAAGTTCTAACTCTGCTACGACCTCAAGCATTTCCCTGTAAGTCACTGGGTTTCTGTAATGAAGAGCCTGCGAAGGAGGTTCAAACCCTGAGAACTCAGTTCCCAGCCCATGGTCACGGTACTGAGATATCTGATTCTGAGCATGTGCATGCGCCAAGGATCTAGCAGGCCAACTGTTAGCCGAGAGTGTTTTGATCTTGCTGTCATTGTACACATCGACAGCTAACTCAATCAACATGGAAACTGTAGCACTATTTGAAGACTTCAACACACGAACCCAGGGATGACTGTCACTTTGCGCAAGCCACAATTTATTTGCAACATCCTCCTTGACACTGGCATCATGAACACTACTAAGCAAGTGGTCAATGATTCGTTCTAACTCTTTCTGACCGTCTGCCCTAACGCCATCGGCTATGTTAGCCATGCCATTCCGAGATGCCTTTAGAGTGACCTGAATATGGTTATGGCAAACTACACATCTTTTTCCTGATCGTTTGCCCAGTTGAACAGGTTTTAGGACATCTGGATACTGAATGAGGAGCGAGTTTTTATCTGTCTTTTGACCTCTGTAAAGCAGTTTGATCTTAATGGACGTCTTCGTTGAAGAGGCAGAGGGCGTTGCAGGCTCCACCGCGGTGTCAGCAACCACTGAAGCCGCGGACGTCTTCGTTGAAGAGGCACGCCATCTGAAAAACAGAATATATCAAAACTGTTTTGTAACTGTACTGTACACAAATTTTGTTATCTTACAAATATTCGAGTTTTGGACATTTTGCGACGGATTCCTTGAGTTTCTTATCCTCACGTTTTCGTCTTATCTTTTCCGTTGGCATCTTGAGAAAGAATGATTAACTTCGTAGCAAGTTAATAGTGAAGAAAGAAAGTCCTACAATTACTTATAAATTAAGTCACATTTGGGTTTGTATTAATAATTGGGGAGAGCAGGGTTAGTTGAAACGCGGGGCAGGCCTATGTTGAAACATTGCATTTATATTTAAGTACATATAAGACCAATTAAATTTTCTTGTATATTATTTTAATTGCCCATACCATTTACACGTTTTCGCTTGTTTTTCGTTAGCAGACGGTGAGTTTTTTAGTGAGAAGAGAGGAATGTGTATTTTTCGATGTCTCGAGTACATTTTTCATCATCTGTTAATCTTATTCTTAAAGGTTGATAAAGGACGTTATTCAAAGTTTTTATCATCTGAAGTGTAGTATGCAGAACACTAGCATTACAAAAGAAGGGACTTTTATGAATGTCTAGCTGAACGGCGGACTGGTAGCAGAACGGCAGTATGGTGTCGAGCAAATAGAGAACGGAAACGAAGCTCTTTCTGCGGGTACCCCTTAAAAGTCATAAGGCCTGCTGATCATCTTTCTCATCACCGATCGACTTCCGAGTAGTCCAGACCTGGGATTCACCTCAAAATGTGGTCGGCCAATTCAAGTATCGCTGAAAATGAAGTTAAAATCAACTTGATGGATGAAGTGGTTTTTGATGTAAAAATTGTAAAATTGTCAGTATTCGTAGCTCTCATAAGTCCTTACAACAGACAACTGTGTTGATTTTAGAATACCGGTGATTGGAATTGGATTGTTTATTCTCACCTTTAGTTGATATTGCATTTCATTGAATTCACTAGGAATTTTAGGCAGCTGTGGTAAGTGATAGTAAATAGCAGAAAATGCAGGATCTCATAAGGTACTGTATTCAATTAATGGATATCATTATCATATATGATAAAATGACTGATATTGAAATATTACATATATTTACCTCAAAATCCGTGCATCATAACATCATGGAAAATCGTATTATAATCGAAATAGCAATCTATAATTATACTGCAATTGACTTGATCAATTAATTATGAATTTTAATTTTCATAATGCTGCTGATACTACTAGGCTAGTCTGACTAAAATGAAGTTTTTCGGCAGCTCCAAAGGAAACTTTTGAAATCCTCACATCTTGCATTTATTGTGATGAAAGGATCTTGTATATATTTATTTGATGGTACTATTTGATTATGCCTATGATGATATCTAGTAGCGAAGGTTTTTCTATTGGACAAATTTATTTATGTGTGGCATTAATATGTTAGTCAATCTCCGTCAGAAAGACCAGTTAATATCAATTAGCCATGGCGCAGATAACGTCGTTAACATAAGGACACGAAAATCACTAATTTGACTCACACGGGTCGTTCGTTTCCTTTGAATCTCTAGTGAATGATGCTCTGTGAAGCAATTAGCCAATACGTGTAGACGTACACAAGTTTCATGGCCATGGAACTCCAAGGCAACGAATTGACGCTTCTTCATCAGTTTTACTATTCGACAGATCAGTCTCTATTAATGAATAGCAAAATACGTCATTCGAAAGAGAACAATAAGCAATGAGAAGGTTAAGCGTAACAAACGGGGATCAGATATCGGTTGCTTCATTCATTTGCCAATTCATTGACAACAGGGCTGTGGAGCCGATGCGTTATCTCATCGGCTCCGGCTCCGGCTCCACGACACTGATGTAAAAGGCTCCGGCTCGGCTCCGGCTCCGGCTCCGGCTCGGCTCCGGCTCCGGCTCCGACTTCAAATTCAGGTTCTATCTATGCTGGTTATCCTGGATCCGTTGAACGGGTTTTTGGATAACGGTGTGGCCTTTAGAGGCTTGCTACAATCATCAAATTAGTTTTCATTAACAAGCAACGACTTAAGTTAATAACAAAAATGATAATAGCCTAATATAATGACAAATAACATACTTGTCATATATTTTTGCATGAGTTGACTATCTCTGAAAGATAAAATAAAGTTATAGCCAGGATTGGTTAAATTAGATAAAGATCTCCCGCACTGGCTAAATATAAATTGGCCTAGCCTGCAACCAGTCTACTACGAGGCTACATTAAATAAGACCACATGAGTGGTGATGATATACCTAATTAGCCGTCACAGGGGCCGAATAGTAGTATAAGTTTTTTTACAAAGCTTGAATATGAAACTGGATAGCGTATGCCTCTAAATAGCTTATATAGGGCCTGTATCTACTCGAACATGAAAGGGTATCGGCTATATAGCCAAATATACCTTATCAATAAAGATATCAATTGCTTTATTGAATATTAAAGTGTATATAGGCTAGCTTAGGTTGTTATTGTTATTTGTTATTGCCTTTATTCAATAGTCTGTTAGTCCATGAATAATATGATCGGTGGGTAGCCCACGACTCATCATCTGTAGAAATTGTAATTTAGATAGCCTCATTGCAGTGTAGGCTAGAAATGTACAATTGAAAATTATACTTAAAAAAATTAAAAATATCTAATTTAGGACAAGTTTTGTAATTCTATGCAGCATACTTAATAAGTTAAGGCCTAACTTACATTATATTAATTTCGTATTTTTCATTATGGCGTAAAGTTGCACTAAATAATTCATCAATGATTCATGTATATTATTATATTCAATTTATATATAACACATTGCCACTATTCCTCTGATGATGGTTAGGCTGATGAAACTGAACTCGGAGTATCACACAGTATGTTGCAGGGTGCTATGCATAATAAAAATTTGACTGTGAGCACCGAGCAGAAATCCCATCTACTTTGCTAGCTTTCGAATGCGCGTGCGGTTTAATGTCACAGACAATAGAAAAGGGAGGTCAAAAGGCGCCTTTATTGAGAGCGTCTCAGTCTTTTTTTATTTTTTACATATAAGTCAGCATGATATCAGCATAAAGTGTTGACAGACGGAAAAAATAATAATGAAAATTCTTGAAATCCACAGGTCTATGACATTTGGGGAAATATTATTACACGATAGGCCTACGGCTCTTGTGCAGTCCTCCCCCCGCCCATTTTTTCTCTGGTCAAAAGATGCAGCACCATTGGATGTCCGTTTCAGCATCACCGGCTTGAGTGAAGCATTCCGTGCTGTTGTAAAAATCTACGTGGGTAATTGCGATGTCATGGTCGCAAACTTCGTCAGCAAATCAACATTGTAATTTGCCTTCGGGTTTTTCGCATTGAAATATACCCTTTGAATTTTGAAGTCAAAGGAAATTCATTGTGAATGAGATACCTTTAAAATAATAGGGCGCTACTAGAAGTGGCTGGGTCGCTTATTGCTATAGCCATGTGAGGACTTGTTATAGTCAGGTCATTCGTGTGAGTGTGAAGAGTTATCCCTCCAATCAAAATTGATCAAATTGAATAATCGATTGTTTTGAAAAATGTTGGTGGGGGACTGCACAGAGGCTACAATACAATCTAAGGAAATTGGCATTGTCACAGATGCCAGTAGCTTCTGCCAGTAGCCATACCGATAGATGATAGCCTACATAGTAGCCGTATTAGATTTAAGACATTGCGCAAGAAATGTAGCTATATTATCTTTGCTGACTGAACTGGAAATGTGTACTTAAATGACTGGCGACTTGTCTCTAGGAATCTACAATCATCTAGTTAGCATGCATATAACAAGTCTTCAAATTAATGGATTTTTGAGAATACGTTGTCAATATGGAAATTAGTCTTACGAAACATATGCAATAAAAAAATATTACACATGTGTGTAAATATATAATAAATATAATACAAAAGAAGGCGGCAACTGCAAAGAAAGATATCGTGGAAGACAGATCATTGGTATACTTAAAAGACATATCTTTAGATTTCAAATGATTTAATTTTTTTATGATGCCAATTAATAACATTCAAAATTCTAGATTTATATCAAAACTCAAACTATCGGAGCCGGAGCCGGAGCCGGAGTCGGAGCCGGAGCCTTTGTGATAAATCGGCTCCGGCTCCGGCTCCGGCTCCGACCAAAACCATCGGCTCCTTAAGGCTCCGGCTCGGCTCCGGCTCCACAGCCCTGATTGACAACGTGTGTACACGTGCGTACACAGCCTGATGTGATGAGCGAGTGAATAAGTCTGAATCGTTATGAACGAGAGAAAAGTTAACAGCTTGAGTCAAATATGTATTCATCAGTAGCCAGCATCTCATCCGCACTTGTACGTACCGTCTCACCGGTTGAAAAGCACTGTTTTAAGGTCATGTCAAAAAAGTACAGTGCTCCTTTCATTTCAATAATTCCACGCGCATGGTGGATGATTTCACACGCACGATTCGTGCGTGTGGAACCCCTTAAAAAACACTGCATATACTGTATATGTGAATATGCAACAAAATACAACCCTTCTCAACACAATTCTTCAATTTTTGGTGTTGTCGCCTAGTGACTGAAAATCTTGGTCACTAGGCGACACAAAGAGAGGGACTAGGCGACATTTTGTCGCCTAGTTAACATGTTAAAAAATGCTATGGTTTAAGGCACTTCTAATCGCATGTGTCTTAATAATGCTCAATAGAATATGAGCGAAACGCTGAAATATTCATTGTCGCTTTTATTTATTTCAGAAATAGAAAAACTTAAATCGATTAAAATGTCCATGTCTACTCATGCTGAATATAGCCGCATTACCTTAGTGCGACATATACACATTACCATATAGTGCGACAATGTTACTCGTTTCTGCTACTTGGGAGATATGTTGGATTCCGGTGGTGGAGCGGAGGCAGCTGTGACTGCGCGCATTCAATCGGGCTGGAAGAAATTCCGAGAACTATCGCCTATCCTGACCAGCCGTGCTACTCCATATTGGATGAAAGGGAAGATCTTTGACTCATGCGTCAGAGCCTGCATGACTTATGGCAGTGAGACATGGGCAGTGACAGCAGTGGAGAAGAGGAGAATGGAAGTAGCGGACAGACGGATGATCAGGTGGATGTGTGGAGTATCTCTTGAAGATAGAGTGGCCAGCGAAGACCTTCTGGCGCGCCTGAACCTGCAGTCGATTGATGAAGCCTTGCGTGTGTGCAGATTACGATGGTACGGCCATGTGGTAAGGAAAGATGAAAGTGATTGGGTGAAGAGAATATGGAAGATGAAGATCAACGGACCAACACCAAGAGGCCGCCCGAAGAAGACCTGGGAGGAAACTGTGTCCGCAGACTGTCGGCAATTGGGCCTCAAAGAAGCCGACGCCCTCGAACGAAACACCTGGAGGCATTCCATGAGGATCAATCGTCCAACCCAACGGAGATGGAGAAGAGGACGTTAAACGGATAAAGCAAGTAAGTAAGTACCTTGCAATTTGATGGTGCTCTTGTCCAGTCCGAGACGCTATTGTTATAATTCATGCTGATGTTTCCGTTAAAATGATGAAAAGAACAGTTTCTTTGATGTTTGTATATTGTATCACATGTTCATTACAAAATATACAGGAAAATCAAGATATGTAAAAATAGGTCCTATCACAATCAATACCACGCTTTTGCCGTGTCTAGGAAAGTCTTGAGTTTCATGAAGCGAGCCATCTTTTTGTCGAAACCAATTGGACGATGTTTAGGGTCTTTGTATTTGATAGTCATGTGGTCACCTAGATACTTTATGACTTCGCAAGTTTCTTCAAATGATTCCAATTTCTTTTTGTACTTCTTGCGTATATAATCCGGACTATCAGGATTGTAGGCTGAAAGAAAGATCAGTTGCTGAAATACATTCAAAATTTCATTTGCATAATTAGTTAGAATTCTAACGCAATGACACTGAATTTGGCAATCTTCTCTTTAATAACTTTCAAGGCTACTGGACCAACTAGTGAGAGCATCAATTGTCCAATAAGGGGTCCTTCAACAATTACAGTGCGCAATCGGTCTAGCTAGGGGCATTCGAAATGATTGTGATTCATTAAATTTGTTCGTAATCCTGAATCTGTTGCAGGTTCTAATTGGATAGATTGTGGTCCTCAACATCAGATTGCTGACGAGTGAAAGGCATCCTAAAATGATTGGATATGTTTTGATGCGAAATGACCGACAACTCGCTCTTCCGGGGACTGATCCTAAAATGGTCGGATATGTTTAGTAAGACAGATCGCTCTAGCATCGTGCATCAAACTTTCAAAAATGGCACAGCCACCAAGACGCGGAGTTATTTTCCGTCTCCATCATTTCCCTCCCTTCGTGTTTGTTGCTTTATGCAACGTCCGCTAGATCAGAGAGGTCAACAGTCATGGTGATCCGAATCTCCAAGTGGAGTGATTTATGTAATCGATAGTGGCTTTCGGCAAATGATTGCGGGAGAGGAGAGTTGTCTATAAATGCAGATGACCCAATTGCGTAAATGTTGATTGACCTCTTCAAATACATTGCTTTACTTCGTGCCTTGAGAAAATTCATGGCATTCAACAACCATCTAATACCACATCAATAAGTAAAGGCGTGTGCTAGGCGATGTCATACTGGATAGATTTGACGGTCAGATGGTGTGGTTAAATATCTAGTAGTTGTAATGTCGTCAGTTCGAACCTACTTAGAACTGATCAGGCCCGATAAGTCGAAGCATGCCTAGAGGTGGTCAATTCTTGAAATCTGATAAATTCATCAACAACTAGATAACTCATGAAACTTTACCGGAACCTTGTGTCAATCCATCGACTGAATTCGTCAACTATCTTTTCATGATTATGCTTATATAAAAGTACATTTACATGTGTACATGTATTGTATATACATGCAAAGACTTACATTACAGTACTTACATGAATACAGGCATATACTCACGTATCTTTTAAGAAGATATCAGCTCATGCTCGTAGTCATTCATGTAACGAAAGATGCGAATGATTATTAAGTGAATTCTTAATTGGTCGCTGCTCATGAAATTCTTAATGACTGAGTTGATTCTGATGACGAAATGTCATTGACACTGCTTAATAAGAATGAGCTCGGTTCAGACATTTCGCAAGCATGAATTTTTCAACATGAAAGGATGAATTAGAGGAATCATGAACATGCATTTCATTGTCATTTTCTGATGATATTTAAAGTAGGTCCGCCGAAAATCACGAAAGCAAATAATGAGCAGAAATCCTAGACAAACATGCAGTATAACCTGATATTTTGCAGTTACATGACACATGCTATTTATTCACAGATATGTAGAAATTGAGATATTCCAAATGCTCTCCCGGGAGCGGGTAAAAGATCATTTAATGATTCATGTCTCTTGCTCTGCCCATGTCCAATACAAACGCATGATCAAAAATGCGCTTATCACTTCGAGACACCAGCTTCAACGATTTCGTCAGTGGGAAAAATCTCATTGACGGTTGATATATTCTATTATTCGATTATATATTCTATTCTTTGGATAAAAATCTTTCTAGATGATCAATATCAGCATGTCTGCGCAACATCTGAAATGTCTACGTGAATGTCTGTCACAAGCGGTGTGCCTCAGGGTAGCGTCCTGGGGCCCATGCTATTCTGCTTGGCGTTGGACAGTCTGAGACCTCGCTGTGATAATACTTCTACCATAAAGTATGCTGATGATGCGATATTCCTGCACAAAGTTCGTGACGCTTCTGAAGACCACATGCAAGCAGAATGGTCCTATCTTGTTGAATGGTCAGTTGCCAACAACCTCCCAATAGATCTTGTAAAGTGCCAAGTTATGGACGTGATCACCAAGAAGTCTTTATCCTTACAATCCATAAGGAGTGATAACGATTCGTTTCTGTGTCAAGCGTCTGAATTGTGTCTCCTTGATGTCATCATCTCTTCTGACATGAAATGGGACAAACATGTTGAGCGCGTTCTGGCAAAAGCTCGCAAGAGGATCTCTGTGTTACGGAACCTCAGAAAGTCCAACTGTGCCACCGATGTCATGTTTCAGACATATTGTGCTCTCATTCGATCCGCTATGTCATGTTTCTGCACTATCCCACAGCGCCTGGAGGAGAAATTCACAAGATTCGAGAGAAGATGTTTTAGCATCATTGGTGACGACACTTTCTCCACGTTTCTGGCTGTCGTTCAGGCGTCATGCAAGAGACTTTTTCGTAGGTCACAGTGCACAGTGATCATCCCTTCCGGGAGCTCTTCGTCCTCAGGAATACATCGAGAACGAGGAATAAGTTGGCACTCTGCCCTCCACGACAGAAGACGAAACGATTCTCTTTTTCTTTACCAAATTTGCTGTAAATAATCTCTACTCACATCGCGCTGTTTGATGGCTGTAATTTTTATTTTTACTTTTTTAATCACGTGATGTCAGACGTTCACCGATTGACAATTGCGCAGTCGAAATAAAGAAATTATTATCTTATATGCTCTCACCTTTAAGATGGAATGCGACGTACAGCATAGCGGAACGTTCTGAAGATAAGAAGGGGTATTTCGGCTTGAAATTTCCAACAGCTGTTAGCGCATTCTTCAGCGGGTCCGCCATCGTCTGTTCGAGATATCCGGGGAGAGGAAGAGCTTTCACCGACATTGGACTATTTATTGGAGGTAATTTGTTTGGCAAGTTCAAATTCCAATACTTCTCAGGAAGGCTGAAAATAGAAGCGAACAATCCATGTTTTTGTGTCTCCTCATCACACCTTAGGCATTTTGGAAAATCTTGTGAAAATAAAGATCATCAAGAAATGGCAGCAGATAAAAGTAGATCTTGCAGCTCATGCAAGCTTATACTTAGCTGTTTGGCCACTGAGGCTTTATATTATCGAACAATGATAAAAATGATTACCTCGAGGATCTATCAATCATTTTATTGAAGATATAAAAATGGTCGACACTTCGTTATCCTCAGCGGACGGAATCAGTTGACTGCGAAGTCGTAGGCGGGTCGACACAATTACTTGAAATGATGAGCTGCTCGGTGATGGACGTCCTCAAAACAGTCAAATTTCAATCGAATAGGAAACAATGCACTTATAGGAAGCTAATTGAAGCGTGAACAATTGCATGTTTCGTGAAACCATTTGTGATTCACGGCTGCCTTGAATGCCGGCTGAAGAAGCAAATATAGACTATGCGACTACAGATATGCTGCAGTAGGCCTCTTAATTTTGCATTAAACAGCTTGTGAGCTAACACCAGATCTTTTCAGTGGACATGCATGCATTCATGATTTATTCAATGATCATTAATCTAATGACTGCATTTCATGACATGCAAACATAAACCTAAATGAAGAATTCTAAGTGTGCAAGAGCCCGCGATGTCTTAAAACATAAAACGAAAACACAACAAATCATTTTGGAATTAACTCTGAAATATTATCTTTTCACCAAGTGTTGATGAACACTATGGAGGAAAAGTCCATGACTATACAGTTTCCAATTTGAAACGAAAAAAGCTAGAGCCATTTGAAATTTCAAATGAGGTCTGCAAGATCCCAGATATGCCTAAGCAAATTCTAAAATAATGTTATATCGAGTGAATCGATATAACTAGTTCACAAGTTGATAACAATCGATTCGCAGTAATGGCAATGGAATGAAGACAGTGTCGTCACACTATTGAAAAAAATAATCCGATATAGAATGACACTCCACTAGTTTGTGGAAATGTCAGTGTCTGTCATGCCCAAAAATCATTAAAGAAACAAAAATGGAATGGCAACAACCAACAATAACTATGCATGAATGTTGACAGCAGACGATTTAAAAATTAAGCATCAATACAGAAAGGTAAACAATAACTAGTAAGACAGTCAAATAAGCATTAAATGTGTAAATCGGATACTTAAACGATCATTATCCCTTTCTTAAATGAGCATTTCGCTTTCTAAGATTTTTCGGTTCATTAATCTCCTGGTGGGAAGTCAAAATCAGGGCTAATGATAGCAGACACAACAACAACCTTTGAGTGACTCTGGACGTGGCATTCTTCATGAACATGACTTCGGCGAAAGTGCTGACACCGTCACCGCATCCCAGGCTTGAACCCTGGTGTCTCTGACACAGAGTCAACTGTGCAAATATACAGTACAAATTAATTACACGAATTGCTTGCATCTACAATATGAAGTTTATTGAATGTCTCGTCGTGATTGAACAATAAATGTGTATAGAATGGTAGTATATAATTGATCAAATTTTTTCAGGAGGTTCAAATCCATTGATAAAAAGAATAAGCCAAGTTGCTTGGTGCCTCCGTACCAGTATATTTTTTTGATCTGTTTAAAAATAAAGATTACACTGAAGTGCACTGAAGTTGCACTGTACTTCGGCCTTTGGCCTTCAAGGTGCGATGGTAAGTGGCAGGTCATACATTCAACCCTTCCCTTAAGAATCGAAAGTGAACAGATTTAACATCAGATAACTACGTAGTAGAAGCGATCAATGGATAACAGTTGATTTCGTACTTCCGATTGATTTCCGGCTTATTAACTCTGATACACTTACTTTCTTCAATAGTAACATCGCGAGTGTTACTTTTCTTAGATAGGAACTGAATTTTGAAGTCTTGAATTCCATTGATCGGATGTTTGGACCGGTGCTGGGCTAGGGCACTGTTATATGTGTTGTTTTTAATGCTACTTTTATGTTCTTGGTGTCTTATTTTAATAGGACGACTTGTTTTACCAATATAATTTTCATTGCAAGTTTTACAGGTATACTGGTATACCACATATCTATCCGCGCACGAATATTTAGGTCCGATATCTTTACAAATTTCGCAACCACAATCCTTGGTCATTTTAGGTCTCTTTCTGAGGAATTTCTCAAGGCTAACATTCGGTTCACTTATCAGGTTTCCTGAAATGTTGTATTTTTTCATCACGTTTTTGATGCGTCTGCTACACGTATCATTGATGAAAGGTATCATCAGATTAGCCTTATTTTTTCGCTTTCTATTTTTGTTTCTGCGCCTCATACTTTTTTGTTAAAATCTTTTTCTTTATAGCCATTATTTCGCAACATCTTAAAAAACTCCTCCTTCGACTCATTATAGTATTTCTCTTCAGAGCAGTGTTCTTTGATATAATCCTGACGTGATTTTATAAAATTAGTTTTCACATGGTTTGCTACGAAGGAATCTTTTTGTAAGACTATGTCAGAGTGACAAGTTTTATGATACCATTTATATTCAATTTTGTGATTACCAGAGTATATAAGTGTGTCAGAGTTAATAAGCCGGAAATCAATCGGAAGTACGAAATCAACTGTTATCCATTGATCGCTTCTACTACGTAGTTATCTGATGTTAAATCTGTTCACTTTCGATTCTTAAGGGAAGGGTTGAATGTATGACCTGCCACTTACCATCGCACCTTGAAGGCCAAAAGCCGAAGTACAGTGCAACTTCAGTGCACTTCAGTATAATCTTTATTTTTAAACAGATCAAAAAAATATACTGGTACGGAGGCACCAAGTAGAATGGTAGTGTCACGTCATCTTTGCAAATGCTTTTAGTCTGTTATGCCTCGATGAAGACGAGCAGTACAGCTGTTCATGAAATGATTCACTCGACTAACAAGCCCCCCCCCAACTCTAAACGCCTCCAGCTGACACTGACGAGCACTGCCAATCATTGTCAGTTAGGATAATGTTGAAATTACAAAACCGGGTCTTAGCAGGTCGCTACAGTTCGAAGTCGTTTCTTTCCTTCCTCGATTATAGTCATCGCATGCGACCGCCGCATTCGTCTGATTACAATTAAATATCGACTTTGAATCACGAGTTAAAGAAAGCGCGTACTTTCCCTTGAAGTTGTACGATAATCTACGATCCTTTCGACAACCACGCAATCGTGTCTTTATGTCGTTCTGTCGCTCGTCGATAGCTCAGTTGGTAGAGCGTTGGCCTAGAATGCCATAGGTCGGTTGTTCAAATCCACCAAGACGCGCAGCTATTTTCCGTCTGTTAAAATTATCATTGCAGCTTTCTTTGAATACTGTGTGGACTAAGTCCCCGTTTCAAAGTATAATGCTGGCTTCGAATTACTGATAACTTGCTTCAGTAGTTTGGCTTGACGGTTAATGCTATATTGTCTTGGAGGATGAAGCTATCGGATTCTCCTACGCGGGTTCTTCAATTGAGGACTTATGTCGTTCTGTCGCTCGTCGATAGCTCAGTTGGTAGAGCGTTGGCCTAGAATGCCAGAGGTCGGTGGTTCAAATCCACCAAGACGCGCAGCTATTTTCCGTCTGTTAAAATTATCATTGCAGCTTTCTTTGAATACTGTGTGGACTAAGTCCCCGTTTCAAAGTATAATGCTGGCTTCGAATTACTGATAACTTGCTTCAGTAGTTTGGCTTGACGGTTAATGCTATATTGTCTTGGAGGATGAAGCTATCGGATTCTCCTACGCGGGTTCTTCAATTGAGGACTTATGTCGTTCTGTCGCTCGTCGATAGCTCAGTTGGTAGAGCGTTGGCCTAGAATGCCAGAGGTCGGTGGTTCAAATCCACCAAGACGCGCAGCTATTTTCCGTCTGTTAAAATTATCATTGCAGCTTTCTTTGAATACTGTGTGGACTAAGTCCCCGTTTCAAAGTATAATGCTGGCTTCGAATTACTGATAACTTGCTTCAGTAGTTTGGCTTGACGGTTAATGCTATATTGTCTTGGAGGATGAAGCTATCGGATTCTCCTACGCGGGTTCTTCAATTGAGGACTTATGTCGTTCTGTCGCTCGTCGATAGCTCAGTTGGTAGAGCGTTGGCCTAGAATGCCAGAGGTCGGTGGTTCAAATCCACCAAGACGCGCAGCTATTTTCCGTCTGTTAAAATTATCATTGCAGCTTTCTTTGAATACTGTGTGGACTAAGTCCCCGTTTCAAAGTATAATGCTGGCTTCGAATTACTGATAACTTGCTTCAGTAGTTTGGCTTGACGGTTAATGCTATATTGTCTTGGAGGATGAAGCTATCGGATTCTCCTACGCGGGTTCTTCAATTGAGGACTTATGTCGTTCTGTCGCTCGTCGATAGCTCAGTTGGTAGAGCGTTGGCCTAGAATGCCAGAGGTCGGTGGTTCAAATCCACCAAGACGCGCAGCTATTTTCCGTCTGTTAAAATTATCATTGCAGCTTTCTTTGAATACTGTGTGGACTAAGTCCCCGTTTCAAAGTATAATGCTGGCTTTGAATTACTGATAACTTGCTTCAGTAGTTTGGCTTGACGGTTAATGCTATGTTGTCTTGGAGGATGAAGCTATCGGATTCTCCTACGCGGGTTCTTCAATTGAGGACTTATGTCGTTCTGTCGCTCGTCGATAGCTCAGTTGGTAGAGCGTTGGCCTAGAATGCCAGAGGTCGGTGGTTCAAATCCACCAAGACGCGCAGCTATTTTCCGTCTGTTAAAATTATCATTGCAGCTTTCTTTGAATACTGTGTGGACTAAGTCCCCGTTTCAAAGTATAATGCTGGCTTTGAATTACTGATAACTTGCTTCAGTAGTTTGGCTTGACGGTTAATGCTATGTTGTCTTGGAGGATGAAGCTATCGGATTCTCCTACGCGGGTTCTTCAATTGAGGACTTATGTCGTTCTGTCGCTCGTCGATAGCTCAGTTGGTAGAGCGTTGGCCTAGAATGCCAGAGGTCGGTGGTTCAAATCCACCAAGACGCGCAGCTATTTTCCGTCTGTTAAAATTATCATTGCAGCTTTCTTTGAATACTTGTGTGGACTAAGTCCCAGTTTCAAAGTATAATGCTGGCTTCGAAATACTGATAACTTGCTTCAGTAGTTTGGCTTGACGGTTAATGCTATGTTGTCTTGGAGGATGAAGCTATCGGATTCTCCTACGCGGGTTCTTCAATTGAGGACTTATGTCGTTCTGTCGCTCGTCGATAGCTCAGTTGGTAGAGCGTTGGCCTAGAATGCCAGAGGTCGGTGGTTCAAATCCACCAAGACGCGCAGCTATTTTCCGTCTGTTAAAATTATCATTGCAGCTTTCTTTGAATACTGTGTGGACTAAGTCCCCGTTTCAAAGTATAATGCTGGCTTTGAATTACTGATAACTTGCTTCAGTAGTTTGGCTTGACGGTTAATGCTATGTTGTCTTGGAGGATGAAGCTATCGGATTCTCCTACGCGGGTTCTTCAATTGAGGACTTATGTCGTTCTGTCGCTCGTCGATAGCTCAGTTGGTAGAGCGTTGGCCTAGAATGCCAGAGGTCGGTGGTTCAAATCCACCAAGACGCGCAGCTATTTTCCGTCTGTTAAAATTATCATTGCAGCTTTCTTTGAATACTTGTGTGGACTAAGTCCCCGTTTCAAAGTATAATGCTGGCTTTGAATTACTGATAACTTGCTTCAGTAGTTTGGCTTGACGGTTAATGCTATGTTGTCTTGGAGGATGAAGCTATCGGATTCTCCTACGCGGGTTCTTCAATTGAGGACTTATGTCGTTCTGTCGCTCGTCGATAGCTCAGTTGGTAGAGCGTTGGCCTAGAATGCCAGAGGTCGGTGGTTCAAATCCACCAAGACGCGCAGCTATTTTCCGTCTGTTAAAATTATCATTGCAGCTTTCTTTGAATACTTGTGTGGACTAAGTCCCCGTTTCAAAGTATAATGCTGGCTTCGAATTACTGATAACTTGCTTCAGTAGTTTGGCTTGACGGTTAATGCTATGTTGTCTTGGAGGATGAAGCTATCGGATTCTCCTACGCGGGTTCTTCAATTGAGGACTTATGTCGTTCTGTCGCTCGTCGATAGCTCAGTTGGTAGAGCGTTGGCCTAGAATGCCAGAGGTCGGTGGTTCAAATCCACCAAGACGCGCAGCTATTTTCCGTCTGTTAAAATTATCATTGCAGCTTTCTTTGAATACTGTGTGGACTAAGTCCCCGTTTCAAAGTATAATGCTGGCTTTGAATTACTGATAACTTGCTTCAGTAGTTTGGCTTGACGGTTAATGCTATGTTGTCTTGGAGGATGAAGCTATCGGATTCTCCTACGCGGGTTCTTCAATTGAGGACTTATGTCGTTCTGTCGCTCGTCGATAGCTCAGTTGGTAGAGCGTTGGCCTAGAATGCCAGAGGTCGGTGGTTCAAATCCACCAAGACGCGCAGCTATTTTCCGTCTGTTAAAATTATCATTGCAGCTTTCTTTGAATACTGTGTGGACTAAGTCCCCGTTTCAAAGTATAATGCTGGCTTTGAATTACTGATAACTTGCTTCAGTAGTTTGGCTTGACGGTTAATGCTATGTTGTCTTGGAGGATGAAGCTATCGGATTCTCCTACGCGGGTTCTTCAATTGAGGACTTATGTCGTTCTGTCGCTCGTCGATAGCTCAGTTGGTAGAGCGTTGGCCTAGAATGCCAGAGGTCGGTGGTTCAAATCCACCAAGACGCGCAGCTATTTTCCGTCTGTTAAAATTATCATTGCAGCTTTCTTTGAATACTTGTGTGGACTAAGTCCCCGTTTCAAAGTATAATGCTGGCTTTGAATTACTGATAACTTGCTTCAGTAGTTTGGCTTGACGGTTAATGCTATGTTGTCTTGGAGGATGAAGCTATCGGATTCTCCTACGCGGGTTCTTCAATTGAGGACTTATGTCGTTCTGTCGCTCGTCGATAGCTCAGTTGGTAGAGCGTTGGCCTAGAATGCCAGAGGTCGGTGGTTCAAATCCACCAAGACGCGCAGCTATTTTCCGTCTGTTAAAATTATCATTGCAGCTTTCTTTGAATACTGTGTGGACTAAGTCCCCGTTTCAAAGTATAATGCTGGCTTTGAATTACTGATAACTTGCTTCAGTAGTTTGGCTTGACGGTTAATGCTATGTTGTCTTGGAGGATGAAGCTATCGGATTCTCCTACGCGGGTTCTTCAATTGAGGACTTATGTCGTTCTGTCGCTCGTCGATAGCTCAGTTGGTAGAGCGTTGGCCTAGAATGCCAGAGGTCGGTGGTTCAAATCCACCAAGACGCGCAGCTATTTTCCGTCTGTTAAAATTATCATTGCAGCTTTCTTTGAATACTGTGTGGACTAAGTCCCCGTTTCAAAGTATAATGCTGGCTTTGAATTACTGATAACTTGCTTCAGTAGTTTGGCTTGACGGTTAATGCTATGTTGTCTTGGAGGATGAAGCTATCGGATTCTCCTACGCGGGTTCTTCAATTGAGGACTTATGTCGTTCTGTCGCTCGTCGATAGCTCAGTTGGTAGAGCGTTGGCCTAGAATGCCAGAGGTCGGTGGTTCAAATCCACCAAGACGCGCAGCTATTTTCCGTCTGTTAAAATTATCATTGCAGCTTTCTTTGAATACTTGTGTGGACTAAGTCCCCGTTTCAAAGTATAATGCTGGCTTTGAATTACTGATAACTTGCTTCAGTAGTTTGGCTTGACGGTTAATGCTATGTTGTCTTGGAGGATGAAGCTATCGGATTCTCCTACGCGGGTTCTTCAATTGAGGACTTATGTCGTTCTGTCGCTCGTCGATAGCTCAGTTGGTAGAGCGTTGGCCTAGAATGCCAGAGGTCGGTGGTTCAAATCCACCAAGACGCGCAGCTATTTTCCGTCTGTTAAAATTATCATTGCAGCTTTCTTTGAATACTTGTGTGGACTAAGTCCCCGTTTCAAAGTATAATGCTGGCTTTGAATTACTGATAACTTGCTTCAGTAGTTTGGCTTGACGGTTAATGCTATGTTGTCTTGGAGGATGAAGCTATCGGATTCTCCTACGCGGGTTCTTCAATTGAGGACTTATGTCGTTCTGTCGCTCGTCGATAGCTCAGTTGGTAGAGCGTTGGCCTAGAATGCCAGAGGTCGGTGGTTCAAATCCACCAAGACGCGCAGCTATTTTCCGTCTGTTAAAATTATCATTGCAGCTTTCTTTGAATACTTGTGTGGACTAAGTCCCCGTTTCAAAGTATAATGCTGGCTTTGAATTACTGATAACTTGCTTCAGTAGTTTGGCTTGACGGTTAATGCTATGTTGTCTTGGAGGATGAAGCTATCGGATTCTCCTACGCGGGTTCTTCAATTGAGGACTTATGTCGTTCTGTCGCTCGTCGATAGCTCAGTTGGTAGAGCGTTGGCCTAGAATGCCAGAGGTCGGTGGTTCAAATCCACCAAGACGCGCAGCTATTTTCCGTCTGTTAAAATTATCATTGCAGCTTTCTTTGAATACTGTGTGGACTAAGTCCCCGTTTCAAAGTATAATGCTGGCTTTGAATTACTGATAACTTGCTTCAGTAGTTTGGCTTGACGGTTAATGCTATATTGTCTTGGAGGATGAAGCTATCGGATTCTCCTACGCGGGTTCTTCAATTGAGGACTTATGTCGTTCTGTCGCTCGTCGATAGCTCAGTTGGTAGAGCGTTGGCCTAGAATGCCAGAGGTCGGTGGTTCAAATCCACCAAGACGCGCAGCTATTTTCCGTCTGTTAAAATTATCATTGCAGCTTTCTTTGAATACTGTGTGGACTAAGTCCCCGTTTCAAAGTATAATGCTGGCTTTGAATTACTGATAACTTGCTTCAGTAGTTTGGCTTGACGGTTAATGCTATATTGTCTTGGAGGATGAAGCTATCGGATTCTCCTACGCGGGTTCTTCAATTGAGGACTTATGTCGTTCTGTCGCTCGTCGATAGCTCAGTTGGTAGAGCGTTGGCCTAGAATGCCAGAGGTCGGTGGTTCAAATCCACCAAGACGCGCAGCTATTTTCCGTCTGTTAAAATTATCATTGCAGCTTTCTTTGAATACTGTGTGGACTAAGTCCCCGTTTCAAAGTATAATGCTGGCTTTGAATTACTGATAACTTGCTTCAGTAGTTTGGCTTGACGGTTAATGCTATGTTGTCTTGGAGGATGAAGCTATCGGATTCTCCTACGCGGGTTCTTCAATTGAGGACTTATGTCGTTCTGTCGCTCGTCGATAGCTCAGTTGGTAGAGCGTTGGCCTAGAATGCCAGAGGTCGGTGGTTCAAATCCACCAAGACGCGCAGCTATTTTCCGTCTGTTAAAATTATCATTGCAGCTTTCTTTGAATACTGTGTGGACAAAGTCCCGTTTCAAAGTATAATGCTGGCTTCGAATTACTGATAACTTGCTTCAGTAGTTTGGCTTGACGGTTAATGCTATATTGTCTTGGAGGATGAAGCTATCGGATTCTCCTACGCGGGTTCTTCAATTGAGGACTTATGTCGTTCTGTCGCTCGTCGATAGCTCAGTTGGTAGAGCGTTGGCCTAGAATGCCAGAGGTCGGTGGTTCAAATCCACCAAGACGCGCAGCTATTTTCCGTCTGTTAAAATTATCATTGCAGCTTTCTTTGAATACTGTGTGGACTAAGTCCCCGTTTCAAAGTATAATGCTGGCTTCGAATTACTGATAACTTGCTTCAGTAGTTTGGCTTGACGGTTAATGCTATATTGTCTTGGAGGATGAAGCTATCGGATTCTCCTACGCGGGTTCTTCAATTGAGGACTTATGTCGTTCTGTCGCTCGTCGATAGCTCAGTTGGTAGAGCGTTGGCCTAGAATGCCAGAGGTCGGTGGTTCAAATCCACCAAGACGCGCAGCTATTTTCCGTCTGTTAAAATTATCATTGCAGCTTTCTTTGAATACTGTGTGGACTAAGTCCCCGTTTCAAAGTATAATGCTGGCTTCGAATTACTGATAACTTGCTTCAGTAGTTTGGCTTGACGGTTAATGCTATATTGTCTTGGAGGATGAAGCTATCGGATTCTCCTACGCGGGTTCTTCAATTGAGGACTTATGTCGTTCTGTCGCTCGTCGATAGCTCAGTTGGTAGAGCGTTGGCCTAGAATGCCAGAGGTCGGTGGTTCAAATCCACCAAGACGCGCAGCTATTTTCCGTCTGTTAAAATTATCATTGCAGCTTTCTTTGAATACTGTGTGGACTAAGTCCCCGTTTCAAAGTATAATGCTGGCTTCGAATTACTGATAACTTGCTTCAGTAGTTTGGCTTGACGGTTAATGCTATATTGTCTTGGAGGATGAAGCTATCGGATTCTCCTACGCGGGTTCTTCAATTGAGGACTTATGTCGTTCTGTCGCTCGTCGATAGCTCAGTTGGTAGAGCGTTGGCCTAGAATGCCAGAGGTCGGTGGTTCAAATCCACCAAGACGCGCAGCTATTTTCCGTCTGTTAAAATTATCATTGCAGCTTTCTTTGAATACTGTGTGGACTAAGTCCCCGTTTCAAAGTATAATGCTGGCTTCGAATTACTGATAACTTGCTTCAGTAGTTTGGCTTGACGGTTAATGCTATATTGTCTTGGAGGATGAAGCTATCGGATTCTCCTACGCGGGTTCTTCAATTGAGGACTTATGTCGTTCTGTCGCTCGTCGATAGCTCAGTTGGTAGAGCGTTGGCCTAGAATGCCAGAGGTCGGTGGTTCAAATCCACCAAGACGCGCAGCTATTTTCCGTCTGTTAAAATTATCATTGCAGCTTTCTTTGAATACTGTGTGGACTAAGTCCCCGTTTCAAAGTATAATGCTGGCTTCGAATTACTGATAACTTGCTTCAGTAGTTTGGCTTGACGGTTAATGCTATATTGTCTTGGAGGATGAAGCTATCGGATTCTCCTACGCGGGTTCTTCAATTGAGGACTTATGTCGTTCTGTCGCTCGTCGATAGCTCAGTTGGTAGAGCGTTGGCCTAGAATGCCAGAGGTCGGTGGTTCAAATCCACCAAGACGCGCAGCTATTTTCCGTCTGTTAAAATTATCATTGCAGCTTTCTTTGAATACTGTGTGGACTAAGTCCCCGTTTCAAAGTATAATGATGGCTTCGAATTACTGATAACTTGCTTCAGTAGTTTGGCTTGACGGTTAATGCTATATTGTCTTGGAGGATGAAGCTATCGGATTCTCCTACGCGGGTTCTTCAATTGAGGACTTATGTCGTTCTGTCGCTCGTCGATAGCTCAGTTGGTAGAGCGTTGGCCTAGAATGCCAGAGGTCGGTGGTTCAAATCCACCAAGACGCGCAGCTATTTTCCGTCTGTTAAAATTATCATTGCAGCTTTCTTTGAATACTGTGTGGACTAAGTCCCCGTTTCAAAGTATAATGCTGGCTTCGAATTACTGATAACTTGCTTCAGTAGTTTGGCTTGACGGTTAATGCTATATTGTCTTGGAGGATGAAGCTATCGGATTCTCCTACGCGGGTTCTTCAATTGAGGACTTATGTCGTTCTGTCGCTCGTCGATAGCTCAGTTGGTAGAGCGTTGGCCTAGAATGCCAGAGGTCGGTGGTTCAAATCCACCAAGACGCGCAGCTATTTTCCGTCTGTTAAAATTTAGACGGAAGTCGGATACCCTCTAAAATGACGATTGGATTTCAAACGCTATCTTAAAAGCTAAATCATGAGGAACAGTAAAGAAGAATAGTCCATGGGTACTAAGTTTCACGTGGTGACAAGATAGAAATATAGACATTGAATAAGTTAGCCAAAATCTTACTTACCGCATGAAAGCATCAAGACATTGTTCATCGACGAAACAAAACAATTTTTCTCGATATTCAACCAATAGCTCTTTGTTTCCAGGTTGAATGGCTTCATAACGACATTTTCCTCTCAAGAACGTAACTGGACAATATCCTTGTAATTCCAACTGTATCGGGAACATTGCCTTTGCGTCTTCAGACGTTCGTCTCTCAGGCAGCAATTCTTTAGGCGGCAATTCTTTGACTGCTTTCGGCGGTACAAAACGTGTTGGATCATCAAGGAAGATTTGCAGCTCTTCAGGTCCTTCCATTTTATAATATTTTCCCTTATACTCTGCAGCGTAAGTCAACAATGGCTCAGTTGCATTATTCACCAGCTCACTGTGCAGTTGTAATCGCACAGGGCAGTACTGCTGATATTCCCCTAATCTGGAAATAAAATCTGAAGGCCGAATGCCTAAATCACGAATGCTCGCTGCTTTGCCGCACCGTATTCGTTGAAGATATGTTTGTACGTGTTCAATTTGGGTTTTAGTTTCATCGCAGGTGTGATGCCAAACCCACCATTTGCTCTGATTACCATCGATGGATACATAATTCCTGTGCTCAGTTTTGTACCAATCTCGAACCGCATCTGCTTCTCTATTGAAAGAGGCCAGACGAACAGTGAGGATTTGTGGACTATCATGTTGTACATACGGTTTCTGAGGATTTACTCGGTCCTTGGTACCCCGTATCATCACTTCCTGCGGGTCTGCCGTCAGCTCGAATACTCGGAAAGGAAACAAACTTTTCTCCGTCATCAAATCAACCTGAGCTTTTGTCATCGGGAATCCATCAAGTACAAATCTGAAATTGTAGAAAATGATGTAATTCTACTTTATTGAAGATTGATTGCTCTTCAAAATCTATCCTAAGTTCTGAATCATAGAACTACAGATATATTTAACAAACTACTTATCGAGTCAGTTGAAATATGAAAATATAAAAACATCTAAAGAGACAACTTAACTATTATGTCAATAAGAGACAACAACACCCTTGATTACCCGACCGCACTCGCCCAACATAGGAATCGAACCAAAGTCCTCGGTTTAGACGAGATACTTAGATATTCAATCGTTTCTGACAGACCTCTGTTGTCAATCTACTGTGTGACATAGTCGAATGACATGCTGATATGCTGTCTCGCTACAATATGAATGCTGTTAGCATTCTGTCAATAATAATAGGACAATGGGCTGTCGATATCACTTGGAGATTACTACTGCCTTCACTCGCGTTCCATTTGAACTGTCAGCGTGGCCTAAAGAAGGTGCGAACTCGTCTCCACTGCGAGCTTCGGGTCGATTCCTAGGTCCGGCGAGTGTGGTCGGAGAATCAATGGTGTTGGTGTCTTTTATTGACTTAATAGTAGTTGTCATTCTCTTTAGATAGTCAATGTACTGCGACCGACCTTCTTTGTCAGACTTAAAAATGCCAAATATTTGTCAGTTCTCAATATTTTTGTAACAATTATTGATACAGAAACAACTACTCAACATCTATCCGCAATTTAGAAGCTATTACAGAATTTAGTAGCTCATAAAATCACACTTTTGAAAATGTACATAATTACAAATTTCCCCAATATTCGGTGTGTTTTCATTCACGTTCTAATTATATTCATTTCAAAGTCTTGAAATAAGTAATTAAGCCTTCAATTACACATTACAATTTTTTATCTGCGGTCAGTCTTAACGCTAAAATGATCGTGAGTAACCTCCCTACCGACCAGTATTTCATAAAACCAGACATTTCAATGCTGTGTAAAGGAGTCTGAAGTGAGAATACTTACCCACGAGTTGTACATCGTGTATCCATCAATGCAACTTCTACAGCACGAATGGCCAATTCGTCAGGAACAGTCAAACCAGCAATAAGATGAGACTGGATATTCTTTGCTAAGTCTGTTCGCTTGTATTTGGACAAAACTGATCGAATAGCTTCTCCGACTGAGACTCTCACAACACCATGCTCTTGAGTGAAGCGATTGGCAACTGGAAATCAATGACAGTTTTGTTAATAAAATAAAAAAATCATAAATTTCATTAAATTTTTCATTCTGCACTGAAGCCATGAACATAACCTTTTACAACTACAGCTATACGTTTAATGATTCGGTGAAGGTCGCTATCGAATGACTTCAATAACAACGTATTAGATCAGCTTTGACTTCGTTTCTAATAGTAGTTGTTGATATTGCGGTGTTGCCTGCGTATTTACATTCAACACGTTTCTGCTTGGAGCTATGCTCAGTCTATAGTTTTAGTAATGACGCTTCTATTTCTATTCTCTTCATGATTTGTCCTTTTATGCAGCCCTACCATTCATTTGTAAGGCTAAAAGGCAAAAAGACAACTCCCTTTAGTAGGCCGGACGCTAACAGGAACTGTCGAAACGTTGGCCTGTATGTATATATTTTACATTCACTATTTTATTAAAACGTTCGACCTACTAAAAGTAGTTGTCTTTTTATTTTTTTGCCTTATAAATGA
This sequence comes from Prostheceraeus crozeri, assembly GCA_907163375.1. Taxonomy (NCBI): domain Eukaryota; kingdom Metazoa; phylum Platyhelminthes; order Polycladida; family Euryleptidae; genus Prostheceraeus; species Prostheceraeus crozeri. Next base: position 47,737 of record CAJQUW010010971.1, read on the forward strand.
TAATGAGTCTCCCGTGTCAAGCCATCAACTACATCCACACCTTTGAAGTAGTAGGTTTCTTCCGCATCGTAATTATTTAACTTCGCAGCATAACTTCCAACCATGATCAGGATTAAAATCAAATAAATAAAAATTAATACTATTGTAACAATTAATATTCAATCTCTAGTAACTTCTGAAATGTAAGGACACTTACGCGTAGTTTTGCCCGACTTTGGAGGACCGATGATTGCAATCTTAATAGGAACAACTGGTTTCGGACTGGGTTGCTTCAAATAGCGCAGAGGATTTTGTATGAATTGTTCTCGACTTTGCAAATTGCTGAGGTAATAGATATGCTCTCGATAAATGACTGGATATGTCAGATAGCCTTCTCCTTGCATTGGCTGCACACAATCTCCGTCGTGAAGTTGCACGGGACACCATCTACCAAAGCGACTTGGATGTTTGAAACCTGTTCGAATCATTCGGTCTGCGAGTCGTTCAGATATTGGATAAACACGTTCAAAGATAGATTCACGATTTTCAATCAGATTACGAAGATTCTTCGACAATAGATATCTCACAATGGTTGGTTTTCTTCCAGCTTCAATTTGGATTCGTGGAATCAACATTTCCTCGAGCGTATCCATCACAGCACTCAATGCGTTGACGTCATTGTCATACCCGTCATTTATGTCGTTCTTCATCCGATCAATAGCCTCTTCCTCAGTTTCTTCTTCTTCCTCTTCCTCCTCCTCTTCTTCCTATAAAATAAGAAAATATTTTTCGTAATCCATAGAAATTATCAAAGAAAGCTGATTCACGGTGTCGTCACTTCTTTCAATAGCGATTCCTGTACTCTTTTCCCCGGATGTAAGCACATCTTTGGTTTACCCATCTAACACAGCTGCAGCGCTTGCACTACATTTCGATCTCATGTTTTTGGGCCAAACCCAGCTCAACAATTTGCAACCAAAAGAAAGATGAGATGAAGAATCGTTTACTATTACTACTCCCAACCTCACACCTGAATAGCAAAGATATAAAAGTGAAACCATTGCATATTTTTATGGATGAACTTTTGGATCAATGAAAATATTCAAAAACTATTCACAACAGCAATATTCCATTTCACATTCAATATACATGATCTGCCAGAAACATGTCTTTCTTCGAATACGTGTGCGTAACTGAGCAATATTTTAGAGCGTAAATGTACTTTCTAACTTGTCTGCATGTAATTGAATGGAGCAAAGGGTCTCTGGAAGCCTAGCAAGTTTGCTGAATGGTCATGCAGTTACTGCCTTCATTGTGAAACAATGTACCATCTCTTCATGGAAGTAAACAGAAGAATTGAAAATTGAGTTGCATCCTCAATTGAAAAATGGTAACATACCTGAATAGTTGCCATTTCATCCAATATCAGGAATCATCAGCAGGCCTACTTCACATTTCTCAACATCGAAACAACTCTCTATTTCAAGTTGCAGCCATACCCGGGAAGATTTGAGATTTGCAATTAGCAAGTTAGTGAAATTTCGACGGACATTCATTAAATATCAGTGTAAACACACTACTGGAAAATCACTTGAATAAGTGCGACTGCAATAATCAATAAATGCTGCTTTTTGCAAACACAATGTAAGTAGAATACTTAAATATTGCTCAATATTTATGTATTGCGTTAAATGTTTATATATTGCACAATATTTCATAATTCTATTTACATTGTGTTTGCAAAAAAGCCGCAATTATTAATCATTGCAGGCGCACTAACTTAGGCGATTTGTCAATACTGTCTTTAAAGTGATATTTAATCAACACCCGTCGAAATTTCACTTACTTGCTTATTGCAAATGTCTTCATGGAAGGAACAGACATGTCGATAGTACCGATGAGTCGGAGATAAACATAACACGCATCATGAAATGCTTCATTACAGGCTGAACGTCCTAATACCTTGCAGTCAGTTGTTAGACTACTAAAAATGCAGGTCTTCGACTCAAAGTATCACTGATGGTTTCTAAAGTCAAACCAAATTTGAAGCCGCGATGGGGGCATGATATCTCATAGGTGCACTGTATATGCTATTTAAATTTCTGAAAACATTTTATATATCTTTATATTCCATTTTGAAAATCTTTTTACTAAGCAGTTTGACACGGCCTGTAACAGCCGTTATTTCAGTGCTTACAAAGTGAAAATTATTTTTATAAGCAGCATCAGCTGCACAAAATTGTCATGAAATTTTTCAGTCAAGCTTTATTAAGCAGAGTTATTGACGATAAGTCTACGATGAAATTCGATGATTTGATGAGTGATAATGAAATTCTCACCTCAAATTCTTCAGCCAACATGGTCTCAATGTCCATTTCTTCCTCCTCCTCTTCTTCTTCTTCTTCCTCTTCCTCCTCAAAGTCATCTTCCTCTTCAGCTTGACGCGCCTCTCTTTCTGCTTGTTTCTGCATCTAACAAAGGAGAATGGTTTTGACGAAAGTGGAAATTTGATTAATATTTACTCTCTGTCTATAACCTGCCATATTGAAAAACTTACTAATCTTTCCTGCTTCCGTTCCTCCATTTCTTTTACAAGTTCCTTTCGTCTTTTTTCTATAGCAGCATCCTGAAAGTTAATATAATCAAAATATTAATCATTGCGTTCTTCACGAAATATTGTTTTGGTCACTGGAGAGACAGGATAAATCACTGCTCCACCAATGCTGTGACGATCAGATCCGATACAACGCCAGGTGGCCTACAGCTCAGCGGTAGAACAACTTGCCCAGGTTACCAGATTCATCATGGGTCCAAGTCCCACCAGGCGCTATATCACGTTTAATGATTTCAATACTTAAAAATCAGTCCAATTCTGAAGTGCTTGGTTCTAAAAAGTCAACTTTAACTTTCGCTCCAGTGATGCAGGCCATCTTCATAACCAGATAATATTTGAAAGATGAAAGCATATGGATGAATGCCTGCAAAACTTAGAGGCGAAAATGTAAAAAAACTAAATAGTTTTACTATTTAGCTGATCCATTTTGACAGCTCACAAGTCACAGATGGAGCAGTGAATGTTCCTCTCTATTGGTCTATAATGTAAATAGCAAAATGCAATGGAACTGTTCAAAATTACAGTTTAATGAACAGTCAGTAAACTGCTTTGTTGATTAAATTAATTGAGAAGCAAAAAATGCAGCTTACTGAATGAATGACAACTGAAAAATATCATTATGGTTTCTGATAGCATTCAAGAAGACAAACAAATATCTTCCTGCTAGAAGTTTTGTAGTTTGAATATATTTAAGCATATTGAAAAAGTATTTTGTATTACAGTGTACAAAGAATTTTTAGATACAATCTTAATGTTCTTTCTCGCACTTATTCGCAAAATTGTTAACAATACTAAAAAAGGATATTTTAGTATGCTACTATTAGCATATTCGGTAGTATGATAGTAAATGAAAAGTCGAGTGGTAGAATGAATGCAGCGATTGTCAACTGCTAGATATTTTAAATCACTTTGGGGAAAGCCCTTCTTGCCATATACAATTATTCATTTATAATATTTGAACTAAAAACTTAAGCAAAAATGCATAGGACATTAAATATTTTCTTCATATGAAGTATGCAAAGTACTCGTACTTTGACCAAAAGCGACTGGTATGTGTGCAGTCGCTTAAGGTTTAGTTTCACTTTACATAGAAGTCGAAGGATATATGGCTTCATCGTCACCTAGAGGACACGAAGCCCAACTTTTCCCATTCCAATGAAAGATGAAGTACGGCGCTTGCGTAGCAAGTAACTCTCCCGCATCCGCCATCATTTGTTTATTGTAGCCTGATGCATCCTCTGAGCGTTTTAAATTGTCACTTACCCGCTTCTTCTTGGCGCGTTCTTTCAATTTCCGCTTCCGCTCTAGTTTTCGATTCCGGCGAGCTCGCCATTTCTCCAGTTTCGGAGGAAGAAGACGGGCAATGATATCGGAATCTTCAGTATTGAGAATGATGGCTGCATCAGCGTACAATCCGCCATCCGTCAAATATTTCACCTCTTCAGGAGTTCTGGGATATCCTTCAAGGATAAAACCAGCGCTTCGGAAGGGTTCCTTCTTCCAGAAATCCATAAGAATGGTATCCAGAGTGTCATTCGGCAGCGGTTCTTGATTTTCAATGTTTTCCTTTACAGCGATCTCAACCTCAGTCATTTCTTCCTCTTCTTCTACTTGCTCTTCGTCAGCTTTCACTACCGTATCGGACTCGTCTTCTAAAGTGGCTCCTGCATCTGTGGCCAACTCAGCGGTCTCATCACCAACGGCTCCTTCGTCTGCTGCCGCCTCTTCTTCTTCAGGTTCACTGAAAGGCAACCGATGGTTGTAGAGCTAATGACCACCGTTTACTTCATTTACACTGTTGTTGTTTTTTGACATTTTGTATATCATATTACGCCAGTGCAACTAAAACGTTACGGTTACAAAAAATTGACATGCCATGTCATGAATGAATATCTGATGAAGTATTGATTGCTATTTTCGGCATTTTATGTATGATGAGATTACGCAAATCACATAGATAGTAAATTACATGTGCACGTTCATCCACTGTGTCTTCCAGTATAGAAGCAAATTTTATGCCCAGTTTTTGTCTAATTTCGTGATCAAATTTAAGCACCAAAAGTGCTAATTTCTTAATTGGCGATAGTTTGCCTGAAAATATATGATAAATCATGAATGGCAATCAAAATATTGTATCATATTTCGCTAGCTGGAGAAGACAGCAGATTCCGAAAAGTGCTGTAACGAAAACGCTACGATGGCGCCAAATGGGTTAAAGAACAAGCTAGTTTAACAGATGTTAGAAACTGTTAGTTAAGAAACTGAAAATTTACCAAAAATCGATATGCGACCTTTTATGGAAAGAACGACGTCATACAGTTTACGTCCTTTACTTTAAAAACTCAGGTATCCAAAGCTAGAGAAAGGAATTAAAGAGGAAATTTTCAAAATAACCAAAGCAAATTTGTCAGTGACCGGATTCATTGAATTGAAGTTCGTGAGACTTAAGATAATGATAAAAGTTTCAGCTGATAACCGGAGTATGACTGAGCGCTGCTCAGTTGACCTAACTCATGAACTTCACCTTTTCCATGTCTATTTCGGACATTTGGAATCTGAATTGGAGAGATCTGAAATCCATCTGGGAATGTCTGAAACAGACATGGAAAAGGTGTAGTTCTGAAAATACATGAATTTCGGCAGAACAGCGCTCACGATTTTGGTTAACTTGTCGTTCTTTGTTGTTGACCTCATCTGGTTTCAGCTTCGGTTTACAGATTGAAAAGTCGGCCGAAATGTGCGTTTCAGTATCAGTCCTCTACGAAACAACAAGCTGGCTCAAAGTTCTCTCTTCGACGGAATCTGGTCTTCGGTGTGCAAACTTATTATTACTTGCTATTAGAGCAAAACATCATTTGAATGCAATCGTCACTTCAAACACTTCAGAAAAGTCTTCACCTTTCCGGGATTTCCTCCTCTGGCTCCTCTTCGTCCTCTGCATATTCAGGGCCAATTCGCTTCTTCGTCTTTGCCATTACGATCTCCTGTAGACGATCTTTGAAGCTGATGTGAAACAATCCGAGTTTCTCTGCCAAATGACGTCCATGTAAGGTCTTTCCAGAGCCTTTAGCTCCCAATATCAGCAGCCGCAATGGCGTAGGCTGTAAGAAAAGATTTTGCGAATGAAATCGATAGGTGAAAGTTGAAGCCTTTTCGGAAGACAGAAATTATTGTTTTGTCGAAAATCATCCAAGATGTATACGAGCAAGATAAGATAAATAGACGAGAAAAATGTATGACTGGTCAAATGTATGACCAGTCCATGCGTTTCAGTCTGATTTAAGGAAAAAAAATCTATATCATGCAACGTATCGCACCGATTCGCTTGGAGCGGAATATTCCAATACTCTGATGTGAAATGATCTAAAACAGCATTTTACCGCGATTTTCTTTAAGTAGTCGGAATTACCTGGCTGATGCACCAGCTAAAAGGGAAAATCTGCTGATTGAGAGATAGATAAGATAGTTTAATAAAACATATGTCATCTCATTGTCTATGAATTGATGATTAATAAATTGCAGACAAAACGTAATAAATACTATTTTACACAAAAATTTCGATAAAAAATCCTAGATTATTGATGAAGCATTTTTTGAGTTGTATTTTTGGAAAAAATCAACAACGAAAATTTTCCCAACGTTTCGCTCATTATCCAGTGAGCATTCCTAGGGGACACGACTAAAAATAAAAGTTGCTCTTAATGCGCAGAAGCTAAAATTCTGAATTAATGATCACGAATTCAAAACATCATTAAGTGCTTACTTTTGGCGCAGATTTTAATGGCAAATATTTGATCGGATCTTCCATAAATGCATCTCTCGCCTCATTGGTGGAGAAGTAATAAAGTTTTCCTTTGTATTTTGCTGCAATTTCTGGATTTCCAGGAAGGAGTACTTCTTGATCTTTCAAAGATACAGGACAATAATAGTTGGTATCACCCAGCTGCTTCTTCTTATTTCTGTTCGGGTCTTCTTCCTGAAGCCAAAAGTGAATTCAGAATCATATTAAATCGATTATTGATTAAAGATCTAACAGTCGGATAGACGCAAACCTAAATGATGATAAAGGATAGTACAGTTGTTGATAAAGTGGTAATTTAGTTGCTGTCATTTAATAGGTCAGTAAAAAAATGATTAGATTAGGTGTATTAAGTGCAGAAATACATTCTTGATAATACCGAGATCATGAGGGAATATCACGTTATGGTTTGATTTGAATCATTGCGAGAGCTGCAAACGTTTCTGGTTTAAAGCACTAATGGCGCTCAAAAAAAGCTGATAATTGCAAACAGCTGAGTCTGGCGATGTAGTGTCAATTTAACAGACGGAAAATAACTGCGCGTCTTGGTGGATTCGACCTCTGGCCAACGCTCTACCAACTGAGCTATCGACGGGCGACAGTATGACACAAGTCCTCAATTAAAGAAGCTGCGCAATCCAGTCAGATGCCTTCATCCCCCAAGACAATATAGCATTAACCATGAAGCTAGACTACTAACACCAATATATCAGTAATTCGACGCCAACGTTATATTTTGACTTACTCGAAGCAAACTCTTAATCTTACAGTTTTGCTTGCTCGTGATGCGCAGGGCTTCGGTTTTGTTGATGTATAATTTCTCTATATAAAGGAGTTCTTATCGCAACTGCTTGGAAAGCATGCAAATTAAAATGCTTTTTAAAGAACACGATATTTTCTCATTTAGTCTCATTGAGTGACCTATTGGAGGATCTGTTTGAACGATTGCTCTCAGTTTTCGTGTATCTTCGTAGACTGAGAACCATTCGTTTCTCTGAAAGCAGATACTATGCAACCAAGACTAATTTCAATTTATTTGTAATTGCTAACATTTTTAAGCGTCATATCTTTTGATTGCCTATACGCATGTACTTGTGTAAAAACTTGCTAGCATTTGCAATAGAATAAACAAAATGTAAGGTCAAAATATTTGAAAATAGATCTGCAAAGGATGATGATTTCTACCTCTTCTTCAGCTTCTTCTTCCTCTTCTTCCGCCTCTTCTGCTTGCGCAGCTTCGTTATCTTCTTCCTCTTCTTCAATATCTGCTCCGGTTAACTCCCAAGAAGCAAGTTTGAAAGGTTCTGCAGAATGATGATAACGGCAGTGAGTGGCATGATTAAGCGCATACCATCAGTCATTCCAGCGAATCACACAGGAGCCGGATATTTCTACTGTTAGTGATCTCGAGTATACCAACCGTGAAATATATTATCAAATTGGCAAAAAATGTATAGTCCTGGCCAATTAAACTAATCTAACTTGCTTGATGGTAGGATTGATGCTTAAGCTCATAACTGCACTTTCATTTTTTGTAATTTCTCAAAGTACTTAATAGGTTTACAGGTAAGACAATCTCCTGTGATTTAGTGTAGCCTAGCCTGGCATTTGTGATAAGTATATTCCTACACAATGCATTTTTTCTATGATTTCAACACATTTTCCTGAGTTTAAACAGCATTTAACTTGTACAGTGCACAATTTTGCATAAACTGTTTCAAATATTCTAATTTTTCTGTTGCATCCGTGGTGTAAGGAATTTTTATACCTAAATATGATTGGAGTCTCCATCCGGCACAATCTAGATATCTAAAAAGCACCGGATATCTCGCATAGCGCCGGATGTCCGGTGCATCACTCGTGAGGCTTATTTTTACACTATGATTGCTATTCCCAAACTGTAGAATCTGTAAACTCGCATAACTTGCACGCATATCTATAATTTTGAAAACTGTGAAACCCTAGCAGATCTGATCGCCTTTATCCATTGGCAAGGAAAGCCAGATGGACGAGTGCTGTGATAGTGAATACCTTCAAATGCTAGGATAAATTGAAGCGACAAGTCTGACAGCCTCAGTTGGAATTCACTCGCTGAGTAAGCCTAATTTTTTTGTACATCTTGATTTATGACTTACTAGTTTGTATTTCTTAGCGTATTTTCAGTAGCAGTAGTTTCCCCTGTTAACACAATAATATGTATTGATTGCATGGCATTTCTTAGAGGACATGCTTCATATAGAGTAAAATCTTATTAACCTTATGTATTTTGATCTGTTGGTTAGCGCATAACATTTTGACTTCAAAAATCCAATATGCTATTTCTATAATTTCGAAAATGGTGAATTATGATCGAATAGGTATAAACTCACTGAGGACGGTATTGGAAATTTCTTTCGCAATCTCTTCCTCGCTGCGATCATTAATGACCACTTCCATCGGCTCGGTGTTGGTATTTCCGCTGATCATAGCCTGAATATTCGGCCAGTCAGAATCAAACTCCTTCCGGGCATTCCGTTCTTCTTCGAGTTCAGGGCCCAGCGGTGGTAGAGGGTCTTCTTCAGCGTCTGGGGTTTCTGTATCTGCTTCTTGTGCAGCCAATTCCTCGGTCGTCTCTTCGGGAATGGTATCTAAAGAGGCAATAATGTGTCCAATAATTCAATTACTCGGTTACAGGAATGACAGGAAGCAGGAACTAATTCCGAAACTAAACAGAAGATGAAGCAGCTATTCCAAATAAGATTTAAGGCGCTCAGTTGACAATGTTACTACCAGGGTCACGGATTGCTGGAAAATGTCGAAAATCAGTCGGTTGATGCTGACTTTGCTATTATTAAACCGACAGTTATGACATCAGTCAAAATCCGTGCTCCTGTTTGCTATAAGGAAGATAAATGATAAATTGATTAACACTGAGCTTTGCAAACAAAATCTTTCTGTCTACAAGTACAGTATGTACTACTACAGTATTCGAAGATCAACATTATCCACAGCCAGTACTGAGAATATAGGACATTTCAGCAGTGAGCAAAGCAGTCAGGTATATTGCTCCGGACATCATAAGTCAGATTCGATCGCCTGAAATTCATGTTAGTATCTTGAGGCAAGGACTACCAGATATATAATAAGTAATATCTATATGATAACCATTATTGATATGACCAATCAATGATATATTATATTATATTCAACAATTTATTAATATATTTAGACGTCTTTGAGATAAACAAGATAAACAAGTATACAGAACTTTGAGTCGTACATGCACTTCCAATCTTTCCATGAATGATATTTGCAATGAAATAATCTTATCGCATTATTTGAAGGGAATATTTGCACATTTTCAGATTGCTAAAATTCTTCAATGGAATTCAAACGATTACTCAAGTTAGCATGCTGAGCTAACGCTAAATGGTCATTTGACCAGAAAGCTAGCTATACTCTCAACTTTCAAAGCCATGAGCTATCACAAATCTGCACGCGATGTGCAGATTACAGATGCAACATTAATGGATCACTGCATGAATATATGAAGTGCATATTGAGAAGCATTCTTGCAAACCATTACACAGGAACTAATGAATACTTGCATATGCTTTGACTCTATACCCAAGATATCTATGGAAATAAATAAGTCTGATAGCAGTAACTGTTTCAATCAAATCATAACTTTACAAAATCAAGTGAAATGATATCTATTCATTCAAGGATTTCTTCCAGGATATGCAGCCAGGAAAGGAATTGAATACATATTATTTATGATAGCTTTTAGTTACTCCAGACCAAGGTCGCGACTTCACGATCAAATTGCCGCACCATTTGTACCATAACATTAGGAACTATCTTCCTTTGACAATTTGATATGAGACTTGTGTCCGCCGAGTTACTGGAGGTAATCGATCCGCGCTATATAGCTTCATCCGAGCTTGGTTCCCGCACCACAGACGTCTTTTCCAATGAACTGCCGTGACTATATAACTCTTAGGAAGAAAACATCGGAGGACAGTGTCAGTGTGAAATCACCGAGTCGATCTCACTGCATCAGTTCAATGTGTTTCCCATTAGAAAGTCGCGGATAATTTCGAGCATGTTTTCATCTAGACGAAAGTTCATTCAACAATAAATTCAGCGTGGTTAATTCAACAGTAAAAACGTTAAAAGCTATCAAGAGCGTCCCAGTCAACAAGACTTCAGAGTCTTGTCAACATGACTCCCAGTCTTCAGATTCTGAGGTTAAATATCCGAATTGATGCTGAATAGTGTTTTGTGACTTTCCTTAGTTATTAATGATTTGCCTATCCATTTCTCACATGAATGTCCAATCGTTCAGTGATTGATGTTGATTCTAGCACTGCTTCAAGAACATTGCAATCAAAGTTCTTGATTGGTTAGTAGTTATAGAAATAATCAACGTCAAAAGTTGATTAATAGATTCAAGGAATAGAAACAGTTATAGCGCACCGGATCAATAGCCATTTGAGTAGCTACAGCGCACCGGCTGAATAGCAGCAACACGCCGTTTCAGTAAATACAGCGCACCGGCTGAATAGCAGCAGCACGCCGGCTGAGTAGTTGCAGCGCACCGGCTGAATAGCAGCAGCACGCCGGCTGAGTAGTTGCAGCGCACCGGCTGAATAGCAGCAACACGCCGGCTGAATAGTTGCAGCGCACATACTGAATAGCCGCAACACGTCGGCTGAATAGCCGTAACACGCCAACTGAGTAGTTGCAGCGCACAGACTGAATAACCGCAACACGTCGGCTGAATAGCCGCAACACGCCGGCTGAATAGCCGCAGCAGGCCGTCAGAGTAGCCGCAGCACGCCGTCAGAATAGCCGCAACACGTCGGCTGAATAGCCGCAACACGCCGTCAGAATAGCCGTAGCATGCCGGCAGAATAGCCCCAGCACGCCGGCAGAATAGCCGCAACACAACGGCTGAATAGCCGTAACACAACGGCTGAATTGTTCAACGCACCGGATTGATAGTCGTAACACGCCGGCTGACTAGTTGTAGCGCACCGGCTTGATACCCGTAGCACGCCGACTAAATAGTTGGAGCCATTTGGCGGCCATCCTTATGGTGCGCCATGCAGCAGTCGCGTTAAAGTGTGTCGACGGCGGGTGCGCTGGAGATCTTCGACAATCCCGGTGCAGATTCCAGTCTGATCGCGTTGGAATTGTTATTGAGCTATATCAAATATGGAAGTGGAAATGCGTGATTCCTTCGCTAATTTCGACATTCAAAATGAAGGACAATTTATATTCAAGAAAAATAATAATAATAATAGAAAACAACAAAAATTTGTTCTAATAGATGAGAAGCATCCTCGGAAAATGAAAATCTGAAGCTTGAGTACAGAATTACTGCTAAAATATAATTCCGGTTATAACTCAAATTAACGGAGACAATTCGTATTCGCATTCATTAAAACCACATAGATACTTTGAGACCATAGATGTTTGTCTATGAATTAAATATCATTTAATGAATGCGAATACTATAATAACAGTAGTTTTACAAAACATTACCTTTAACAAATCCAGGTTCCACATTTTCTTCGTTATTTTCACCTTCTTCTGTAGAAATATGAAGCATTCGCTTGAACTCTCTCCATGAACACGCCTTAAGATGCTTGTCAATACGATGAAATTTAACAAGTTATGAAAACATCAACCTGAGATCATTCTCAGTGATTGAAAAATATCTGCCTATGGCAAGAATTATTAGTTTGACTTCTGCGGGGAACAAGTCTCACAATGAGACCCTCATCGCATGATGTACACCATATCCCTCTCTCACCCAAGGTCTGTAGCCTTGAAAATAAGAGTGTGGCAGTATTCAAACCGCTGAAACCCTAGCCAGTTTAGGGAGGACAGGCACGAATCCTGGACCTTCTGCACTTGTATACTGACGTGTAGCCATCTGGGGCGATCGCACAGAAACACTGTTAAGCTAACAAATCTCACCAGTATCATTCACCCATTGAAATTTGCTTGTCAATAATAACTCACTATCTAACACTGTTTCTGTGCGGTGCCCCTGATTTGTGACTGTCCCTCATTTTTACTTCTTTTTGCTTTACTTACTTTTTATTTTATCAGTAGTTTGTAATTTCTCAATTTTCGATTCTTGTGAATGATTTATTTAGTCCTACTTGAATTGTCGTTATTTCCGTTCCGTCTGTGATGAAATTCACCTGCACACATATAAATAGATTGTTTATCTGAACTTGACTAGAATGGAAATGCATTCAAGGTCACATCCAGGGAGAACTAAGTTGGGACATGAATGGCCAATTAAATGTGACTGTTAGACGCATGTGACTGATTCCAATCCAATGACACAGTCGTTGACCAGTGTAACTAAGTGAAAATGCGTGCGAATTGTGTGCTACTATTGCGCATTGCAGGATACTTTACTTCCTTTCTAGAGGTTTTATTATTGTAAAATTCTATGCTTGCGCATGACCATGGTGGCTGACGGACGTCGAAAGCGCTCGCGCGAGACTAGTGGTTTTCACTAATAACTGACATGTCAAAGATCTGACATGGAGAACTTCCAGACAAATAATTCAGCAAACTCCCCAAAATTCTCATCATTAACCGTCTGAGCTATTCTAACACCACAAAAATCCTCCAAGTTCTGTTATATCCTTTCAATCTACACAGTATCGATAAAATAAGTAGCTTCAAATGACATTTTAAGCAAAAATGACAATTTCCGTGTTTTCCAAGATTCACGTAAGTCACTGTCTGGAATCATAAGATTTGTCTTCAGATCAAGAAGGTAGCTGCTTAAGCCTCTGTCTAAATAATTAACAGCATAAATTTATAGTAACCGTAAAGCGGACATCACTACGTGAAATTTAGATTTCCAGCCTGATATCCTGCAGAAAGTCGATACCACCTCGTCAAATAAAGAACTAGAATCAAGTTGAATCGAACGCAGTGGAACATGGCCTCGTGGTGGAGTGGTGATTGAGACTATCATCAACGTCCAAGGTAGTGTATTCTAGGCTGTTCCAAATTGTCATCGAGATAAGCCAATGAGGAGATTGAGAATGCAAAAGACGGCTGAAGACGGACGCTGTGAGGACTGAGGCCGCTCGTCTCTCCAAAACAACTGAATAAAGTCTGCATTACTTACCGGTATGTAGCAAAAAAATATAGAAATGACATGCAGAAATGATAGTCCAGCTGCTTGAGCACCACTGCTATAACTTCTTTCTAACGAACTGCATCACATTGCATATTCACATGAAGACATGCCTGAGACTTCCATAGAAATGATATTATGCTCTTAACTCAGTTGCCACCGTACAATAATAGCTGTTTTCCTCAACAGACATTCTCATTGTCTTCACGATGAATTGAATGACAATTTATCTTTCACGAATAGAAGAAGTGTCTTTTTGGGAAGAGTCGACACGTTCGGCGTGGCAAAGCATTTGTGTTCAGTTTTACATTCAATTTTGTCAACATGGAAGAAACGTGCTGTCCTAATGTGCTTCCGAGTATGAACAACATTTATTTATTTCATTTATTCGTGTATCTAATCACAACTTTGTATTTATCTTCTGACAGTGAGTGTATATTTCTGCGCAGAAAATATACTGTATATCGTTTTTTGCCGTCCAATAAAAGAAACATCACACCGGCTCGGCGTGGTGAAAGCGGGAAGGAACCCGTATCACTATGAACGTTTCATGTTCACACGAAGAAAGCAAGTGGTGATGCTCACTGCATTATTCAGCGAAAGAAGACAGGAGAAAATGAATTCTTCAATTCACAAGTGTGTGTACAAAATGAGCTTATATACATGTACATGTAGCCTAATCAACAACATCGTTTCTACTCATCTAACACCATGGATCTTACCTGGAACACCTTCTCCAACTTTGCCATCTTCATCTTCACGCCCTTCCTCGGCATCACTATCCAACTTTTCTCCTGAAATTGGATGAACGTTGGAGAAGTAATGAGACACTGTCAAATTATATAGTCCGGGAGCTAGCGCAAACTTGTGCAGGGAACGAGGTAGCACATAAAACTTTCACATAGCATAGTATGCCTCTAACCTACTGCAAAACTTCGCGTCTGCCGGATCAGATCATTTGCTTTTTAGAAATAGAGGGGATACAAAATCCTCTGTATTTCCAATATGTATAATTGTGACATCTAAGATGTTGACTCCATTTTTCGAGTTTTTTTCATAAAAAATATACAAATTGGTATTTTGTTGAAATGATTATTACAGAAATCATCTACAGATCATGATCTTTCAAATGAGTTGTCGTTCAGTGACAGTGGATGACGCAATGTGTGCAAACGGACACCTTTCGTTGGTGTAACTGCAAATTTGAACATAGAAATTTCAGGAAAATTATTGATATACTCTAACAAATAGTGTCTGTTTGTACACTTTACTTCATCCTCTGTCACTGAATGATAGCTCATTTGAAAGATCATGATCTGTAGATGATTTCTTTCATAACCATTTCAACAAAATACCAATTTGTATATTTCTTTATGAGAAAAACTCGAAAAAATGGAGTCAACACCTTAGATGTCACAATTTCACCATTGGAAGTGCAGAGGATTTTGTTGTCCTCTCTATTTCTGAAAAGCAAATGATCTGATTCGACAGACGCGAAGTTTTGCAGTAGGTTAGAGATGTATTATGCTATGTGAAAGTTTTGTGTATTACCTCGTTCCCTGCACAAAATTGCGCGAGCTCCCGGACTAATAGTCAATTGCAATGGAAAATGTCGTCATTCAAAAACACTGTTGCAATATCAGAATTGGATCAGAAACCAAACAAAATCAACATAAACAGCTTTTGATAAATTGCAAATATTCGAAAATAATCAATTCTTCAGCATTCGACAAAACCACATTACTCGCATAAACAAAACTGGCATCACTTTCAACTTGATATTCAAATGAACTCGAACGAAAGCACGAATTTTTACCTTCATCTGTTTCCTCATTGTCACCCTGCTCTGTAGAAGTATGAAGCACTTTCTTACCAATTTAGCAAATATAATAAATAAACATGGAATGTGATTTTCTCTGTGCAATGAACGAATAGCTCGACGAGATATTGTCCACTCACTTACAGTTTCTGTTCAATTAATTACTTGCACTGATTAGCAAAGGAGCTTGTGTTATTATGTTGTGCAGCGAAACTGCCCACTGCTGTTGATTTTGCAAAAAATTGTGTCAAGTCACTTCGACCCCCTGACATTTCGACCCCATAAATTAAGTCATCTTAATTGACCCTATGAAATGAGGTTATCAAATCTACGCTTCTGCATACTGCGTTGGCTACAGATATAGATAAATTGATGTGCTCTGTTCAATTTCCTGCCTATTAGCTTGCTGTTACATGCTCAATCTCTCTTTTTCATCGATTTTAACATCTATCAAAGATTTCAAATTCTGCGTGTTGTGGGTTATTTTTCCTGATGGATTTTTCGGCTGTAATTTGCATTCATTAGTTAAAGTATGGCTCGTAGGGTTCTATTCTGCCTATCTGAAGTGGATTCACTCAGTGATAATCAATTTATGGGGTAATAATTAATTTATGGGGTCGAAATGTCAGGGGGTCGAAGTGACTAGTAACCCAAAAAAACAGGCCTCTACACGTAGAGGTGGCTAAACTCGATTTTTAGCTTTGTTTCTTTTTGCATTTTCTGACCATTCTTACGAGACTAAAATACTTGTTCAATATTGATTTGTATTAATAAGTGTGTAATGTAGATAATCGTACTTTTTACAAATTTGATTGGGTGGGCAATTTTGCTACACAACACTGTAAATATCTATTAATATTAGCTATCATCTTATCATGGAACTGCATGTGTACATGTTGCATGTCTTCGTTCAAGATAGTGTGGAGTTAATTAGGACTATTATGTTCGAAGTGTTCTTCGAGGGCACTCAGTAAGTCATAAACTAGGTAAGTTGATGTCCTCAACGAATTTATGAAGTCTAACTTCTTTACCCAATGTGTATTGCTAATATCTCGGAACTCATATTGAATATCTCACCTCCATCCGTATCTTGGGCTGCTTCCTCTTCCTTCTCGACTGCTTCTTCCTC
Source organism: Prostheceraeus crozeri (assembly GCA_907163375.1). Lineage (NCBI taxonomy): Eukaryota > Metazoa > Platyhelminthes > Polycladida > Euryleptidae > Prostheceraeus > Prostheceraeus crozeri. The sequence continues at coordinate 64,233 of CAJQUW010010971.1, forward strand.
TGGAAAGATGGAAATTTTTGAGTCAGGGCATTAAATGAAGCCATGATTAAGTGAAAATAAGACAAGAAGTTTCTGTTAATTATTCAACAGCACACAGGTTCTAACAGACCACAGGTGCTTTGGTATCTACACATGTATCAAACTCGCATCGCATAAGATTCACACTATTCAGTCACTACCGGCGCAGTGGCCTTGTGATAGAGTGCTCGCTCTGCTTTCGGGGAGACCTGGGTTCAAATCTAGGTCAGGTCAAACCTAAGGCTTTTGAAATAGGTACACTATGCATTCGTGCTAAACACTCAGCGCATAAGAATGAGTGGGAAAAATGGAGCTCGGCCACATGGAAGAGCGGTGCTTCACCGAATGTGCTTCCGAGTATAAGCAAGGAACATTCATTCATTTATCGGGTCATATTGCTCGTCTGCGCAGTCGTATCTATATAAACATGTAGCATGAGGCAAGTGCCGATTCTTGCTCGTCACATTCAGTGTATAATATTTGAATCCAGTTATAATTGACGTCTCCGCCGAATTCTGAGATTGCGTGCAACTAGCAGCATCTTTGCTGTCATAAAAGATGAGACCCGGAAATCAGGATAGTAATGAATTTATGAACCCAACGCCAGGCTTCTTCGCTGGCATTCTTCAGGGAAGCGTTGTTGGACCACTGTTGCTCTGTTTGGCTGTTGATGATCTTTGTCCAGTCTGAAGCAATGTCAGCACTAATAAATATACTGTTGATGTACTAGTTATTCATCGAGTTAAGAACTCGACAGACGGCGATCTTCATTTTCATTTTGTTCAGCTCCTCATCATTCCTTCTATGTGAATATAATGTGATTAGAAATAGATTAATGATGGCGATAGTAATATCCTACAGCAAGGTAACACTCTTTTTGAGCGTCTTCTTCAGATCTTAGATGGAATCTTCACATTAAATGCGCTAGTACTAAGATCTTACGAAGAATGTTTGTGATTCAGAATCTTCACAGATCCGGATGTCGCTTCTTCTTTATGAGGCGAGACAACATTGCCCTCAATAAATCCACACTCCTGTATGGTTACATGTGGTTTTGCAATTCAGCTAAGAACCTCTAAGATTGGATGTTGTGTCTAGAGAGTGTTCTTGGAGATGGCTGTGTAACAATCCCACTTCTATTCAACGACATCAACGACAATGCTATATTTTCAACGAGAAGTCAAAACGAGCTGTCATCAAAACGGCATGGATTCTAAAATGTCAGCAAGATGGGAGACAAATCTTGCTGACACAGAGATTTGCCATGTCTTTCATCAAGTTTACTGGATTATAAGCGATCTTTTATGATGCATGCCATTTTCATCTATAATTTTTGTGTCCATCGACTCTGCACTGTGAGGCAAAGTAAACTGATTATTATAAAAGGTAATTTCATTTGTCAACAGCTAGCTATTTGTCTCCGTGGCACAGTGGTTAAGCGCTTGGCCAAGCGATCTTTTGGTCCAGAGGTCGAGCCCCGAAGACGTCATTAGAAAGTCGGCAGGAAGGGCATCCAGACTAAAAGTACTACAACGCTCCATAAGTCTGACTATGTTAGTACCGTCCAAGCCTCAAGAATGGGGAGTAGTGACGTAAAAGCTTCATCGTCATCAACAGATAGATAGTTGGTTGTTCCTAGAATGACTGCCACTGATCCTCGCTTTCTCTCACCTAAAATCTCTTCTCCTGCAGCGATTCGGGCGGCCCGTTCTTCGTCAGCACGTTTCTTCTCTTCTTCCTCCCTCTTTCGTCTCTCCTCATCCAAACGCGCCATTTCCTCCTCTTCCCGCCTTCTACGTTCTCGCGTTTCTTCGTCCAATCTTGACTGAATACGGGCATCAATCTCCGTCCTCTTGCAACGATACCACCTTCGGAGGAGGTAATCGCCGCTTTCACTCGTGTCCTTCAACAAGACAACTTCGTCCGGTATTATTCCTTTGTCCAATCCACGTTCGATCAACGTCATCCATTGTTCTCTGTTCTTTGGGAAGTTGTCAAGAATCCAACCACCATGTCTGGAATAAATTTAAAGTACTTAAATGTTGATTCAAATTAAACGATTTTCTGCAATTCAATCAAGGCCATCTAAGCAGCAAGTCCATTTCCTAAGCATGTAGCTGTATTAGTTTACTTCGACACATAATAAGTTAGTCTAACTTACATCCCATTTCACCTCTTATCAAAGAATCTTCACTTAATTTTAGACTTAAGATATGAGAATTGTACGCAGAGACAGTAATAGTTCTCACTTCTGGTAGCAAGATTACACAACTCAATTATTACTGATGGGCACAGGGATACGTAATACTTCCACAAAGTGATAATATCGATTTTTACCGATCATAAGCATTAGAGGTAGAGCAGCAACTCAGTATTGAATAAATGCCCAATGTGTGTGAAGTTTTGTTTTTGTTAAATGAACTCGAGTTGAGGCACAGTACCACATGTGATATGCAAATTTTTACACTTTAGGAGAAATTTACACGGATTTGACTGATCATGATATAGCAATGCAGAAGTAACAAGGAGTAAAATAGTATTTTACAAATATTTTTGTCATGGCAACCTTGGAGAGGCAACGTCTGCTAGAAATTCGATGGGTGACTACATACTAATTTTAATGCTCAGCCTTATTGATATGAGCATTTTCTAAAGCGTAGTCATATCACAAACTACGTCACTGAAACAAAATATCATAATCATCATGCTTTAAAATATGTAAGTGGATCCACGATGTTTTTCAGATTCAAGAAATGAAACATACATCTAGTGAATCACAAAATCATGCCGATGAAAAATGAATCAAAGAATTGAAATTTCAACTAAAAGATGCACAAGATCTCAACTTCTCCATGACGACTTGCATCATAATGTGGTTCATGAAATTTCCATGATAATCAGCTTAATTAAGATACTTGTTGGTAAATTTTCATTCATTTTGACATCCAATACGCTTCATACTACTTATTATCAATAGTAGTATTTCTTAGTGTAATTTTCAAAAATTAATCTTCTTAATAAATTTTGAAATATGTTTTAGACCGCAAGAACGTAATCTCCGTAAAAAACTGGATCTTTTGATGCAAAAATGTTCAATGTATGCTGACATTTGTTTGAGTCGACACCCTGCCTACTATTTACAGGGTGTCCGCGGCTTTTCGAGACCGAAATTCCAGGTTTTTCCAGGTCGATTTAAGCAAAAATCCAGGTTTACCACTTAATAATTCTAGCCATAATTCAATATTGTCTTGTTACAAGATATCAGTATCTTGCTGATTTCACAAGCTATATGAAGCATTAGAATTATTATAGAGTTGTTTATATCGCCAGTTAAATTATTAAGTATGTAGGCCTACTCGTATATAACATCTTAACACCATCTCTTTGATTTAGAAATTAACTGTAGAGCAGTTTTACTTCGTCTCTGTTACTGATCATGCGTTTGTAAGTTATATTTGTCTTAATACACTATTGTTGCAGCAGTATTTCGATATACCATTTTAAGCTTTCAACTAAAATGTTCCCTTCGAATTCAAAACAACATATCTGTAAAACATAGTTATATATCAAAAATCTGTATTTTTACCAGGATGAACATAACTGAAAAAATCATGCAATGCATTGATAGTTTGGTATAAGCTACAATTACAAAACTGTATATTATTGTATAACACAATATTGTATTACCGCAATACACTGGATTCATAAGGCAAATTATAGACGATGAAATCCACCTTCTCTCGACTGAACGCAGTTGAAAATTCGAAGAGTATTCAAGATTATTTCGACATTCATAATTCCGTCCAACCATATCAAATCGATAGAAAGCAACTATCAACAATATTATTATTATATGGAATGAGACAAAAACAATACTCAGCATTCACTCATATCTTCAAACCATGCCATATAGCCAGAATTGCCAATGTGCATTAGCCAATCACGGATTAAAATAACATCACAATGCTTATTGATTTTTCTACATTCATATCGCATCAATAATACAAAATTCTGAGAAAAGATAGAGATGATTGACAAATTCCATCCACAATAATATGTTCAGCATTATACATATTCAGAATACCTCTTTTTCATATGAGAAAAACAATAATTTATCGTTAGTCTCTCCCCAATACTTTTTTCCAATATGCGAGTGATTTGAATAAAAAGGCAGATGTTATGCGCCAGACGTTTCGCGTACCAGCCGCTTTATCAATGGCAAAAATCTATTAACATTTTACAACTCGAGTATATATAAGAATTGCTAAAAACATGATGCCAGTTCGTGACGACGATTTAGAGCCGGCTTCATTTGTGCAATCAATTGTGATTCGCTGATGCTGGTTTTGACAGGGCAATCTAAAATTCGCAGTATGCTGACGTCAAAGTCTTCAATATTGTTCGCGGCACATTTCAAGCAGTGATCAGCCAAGGCACTTGCTGTGTCTCCATTCACGATGCTTCTGCGATGTTCATTAAATCTCAACCGAAATGGGCGTGAAGATTTACCTATGTAACTAGAAGAACAAAAATGACAAATAAACTGATAAACTACAAAACGAACATTGCAATTAATATAATTAGGTAGTTTACTACAAAGAACACAATTATCGTGTTTAATATTCCTATCCTTACTGCGAAATAAATGACATAATTTTTTGTTGCTTCTATTTACGAATCTAATGTTAAGTTTATGTTTGCGAATGAGATAATTAATTTTACGAGAACAACCATCACTAATGAAATCGATATTTAAAACAACTTTATTTTCATTACTAGCTTTTGCTTTCCGCGAGCGTTTTTTAATAACGAAATCTCTATCTCTATCTCAAGCGTAATGGTTTTTCAGATAGAGATTTCGTTATTAAAAAACGCTCGCGGAAAGCAAAAGCTAGTAATTAAAAATAAAGTTGTTTTAAATATCGATTTCATTAGTGATGGTTGTTCTCGTAAAATTAATTATCTCATTCGCAAACATAAACTTAACATTAGATTCGTAAATAGAAGCAACAAAAAATTATGTCATTTATTTCGCAGTAAGGATAGGAATATTAAACACGATAATTGTGTTCTTTGTAGTAAACTACCTAATTATATTAATTGCAATGTTCGTTTTGTAGTTTATCAGTTTATTTGTCATTTTTGTTCTTCTAGTTACATAGGTAAATCTTCACGCCCATTTCGGTTGAGATTTAATGAACATCGCAGAAGCATCGTGAATGGAGACACAGCAAGTGCTTTGGCTGATCACTGCTTGAAATGTGCCGCGAACAATATTGAAGACTTTGACGTCAGCATACTGCGAATTTTAGATTGCCCTGTCAAAACCAGCATCAGCGAATCACAATTGATTGCACAAATGAAGCCGGCTCTAAATCGTCGTCACGAACTGGCATCATGTTTTTAGCAATTCTTATATATACTCGAGTTGTAAAATGTTAATAGATTTTTGCCATTGATAAAGCGGCTGGTACGCGAAACGTCTGGCGCATAACATCTGCCTTTTTATTCAAATCACTCGCATATTGGAAAAAAGTATTGGGGAGAGACTAACGATAAATTATTGTTTTTCTCATATTATGAACCTCCCGACGAAATCCATCAACTATGTAACCTCTTTTTCAGTTTTACATCTCCATTTTTATGAAACCATTTCTTCTACGATGTTATATTAAGATAATATGCGATTACAAAGTTATATAATAGCAATATTCCAAGTTTTTCCAGGTTTCCTTCACAAATTCCAGGTTTTTCCAGTTTTTTTCAGCGAATTCCAGGTTTTTCCATGTCAAACCGCGAAATTCCAGGTTTTTCCAGGTCGCAGACACCCTGTATTTACTCACTCTATGCTACCGCTTATGGTTATCAATTTCAATGACAGTCTCAATTTACATATATTAGTCCGTTTTGACAGAAAGATGTGCGAGTTCAAGCGTATAATTACATTTTCTTCATGTTGGTTAAATAAACGATTTGATACATTGGAATAAATGTCACATTGACCAAAAAAAAATCTCCACTTACTTTGGACCATTAGGATTTCGATTGCGCATTTCTTTCTCTACTTCCAACACTGCGTCGTGAAGTACTTCAACATACACTTCGGGAGATAATTGAATATTTTGCTGGCGAGCCTCTTCCAGAGCTTGATTGACCATTTCTTGGACATCAGGATGACTCTCGTCTACTTCAGGTTCGGGAATTGCTTCAGCTCCTGCAAATATGAGGAATTTATTTGATTTCACATTAATTACTTGCTTTCTTTGGTTAGTTTAATGAATACGAGAAAACCACTTTCAAATTCAAATTAATTAAAAACAAATTCTTGACTTCAGTGTGTGAATTTCATGCAATTCATCTGACTTATGTGTTCACTGAAAATTATCAAAATATCGACTAAACTCGCACCAAGACGCGTCAAGACATACTTTCCGAGGCTTAGTGAACGACTACCCATTGAACTACCTGCCACATCCACTCACACAGCCACCCAACGCAACAACAAAGCAGTGACTCAAACAAACAGATACTCATCTCGTCGGTACATACCTAGCGCACAGACAAACAACAACATCATTAACGCAATCCCCCCACAGTTCACAAATCAAAACAAAACGTTGACAGATGCATATGCAGAACGCTAGCACAACACAGAACCAACAAATCACTCTTTTTAAAAGAATACCGGCATAACATAAATCCCTTTGTCTCCTCTGCAAATTTCAACTGCATAGTACAAAACACCTCTTCTCTTGCACACAGATACACAACGCTCACACAGTGGGACAGGTGGGTTACCCAATCAGGTGCGCGTAGCTCATCCGCCGTTGGGAGCAGGCAATTGGCCCGCCCAACACCTGACTGTCCCCCGGACACCTTCCCAATAGGAGCGATGGGGTAGGTTGACACCTCCCCCACTACCGGTCACGACAGCACATCATGATCTCAGAACAGGTCTACAGAAAGAGCACGGTAATTTAAATTGATTTTCATTCTAAGAAAATAAATATAGACAAATGCATTTCCAATTATGTCAATCCGCATCGTGCAATCATTATTTAGGTACGCGTGGACAGTCTATCCATGTATCATCTTCAGACAACTTTATCTATCTTTTAAATGTTAGGAATGCGGACTAACACAATTAGGAGTGCTCGTATCTCTATATACTTGCTTGAAATTAACATCAACATCATCAAGTACACCGTGATCAATAATAGAAGTTGAAGTGGACGGAGATTTTTCTCTTTACTTTAGTGCAGACTCCGAACAAGCGGAAGAAAGGCCTGTTTATCCAGAAGTACATTGTTTTGCACAAAGATTTCGAAAACATTGTCGATTACTCCGAGATGGTGTTGTAAATGCTAATTATTGTCTGTAAATATTACCGGTAATAATTAACCAAACCAATAACTGTCGCTAAATTTACATCACAAGAGATTAAAATGGTTATAATCGGAAATATTGTAAGAAATAATGGCAATAATTATCGGTAAAACCACCCAAATAAAGAACTACCAATAGTTTTGCAACACTGCTCCTAGATTGTGGACTACACTAGATAACTTTTCTATCACATTCACAGTCATTTTACTGAGTGAAATAACATTGAATCGGCTGCCATGCCATCAATTTCGTAAAATCCAAAATCTCGGGGTGATAAATAATTATGCTCATATGATTTAAGATTATTTGTCTGATGTTCGTCACAGATGGTTGCTCTAAGCAGAGAGAATCCCGCGAGACCAACTTGAATTCTGCTTGAGTCCAACTTTATATTATAATAGGCTTTTTATTAGGAGCACAATTACAATAATTACAATTTGAGGATCTACAAGGTGCAAGATTCACATGTACACGACCCAAATTAATAGGGTAAATATGGCAGATAAAATTATAGAATGTTACTCGCATTACAAATATAACATAAAAATTCTAAATATAATATCTATTTTTCAAGTCCACATTAATCGCATTCTTTGCAGCATATTGCTCCAGAAATTTCTTGACTGCCTCGAAAATACAAACTGATTCATAAAACAAACAGAACACATGAATGGATATGAGTAAACGTAACACAAACCACGTTAAAATCAGCATACATGAGCTGCCATCAATTAAAACCGTCAAACTGCAGATGTGACGTCGAACAGCAAGCCTTGGTTGAACCATACTTACTGAAAAAGCCTTTCATTCTGATATCTTCCTCATCCGTAACTTGGTCTGATCCATCTTTTAGGATACTGTCCTGAACGGACTCTACAATCAGCCAGTGTAACGCATAGAAGTAGCTGATAGTGAAGTATAATGGAGGTTTGATATCTTGATCTGTGACTATCGATCAATTAGAAACTAATGGGAAAATCCAGTTTAAATGTGACAATTCAAGCCTTTTCTGTTCTTCAGTCTGTATTTTTACAAGATAAAAGGCAATGTCTCTTTTCATGTTTTCAAACATGTTATTTGGTGAAGCCAAATGTTGGTTTTAATTGAATTATCACCAAATCGATGACATGAAATTCTGAAAGCACAAAATTTGACGTTCTTTTAGAACTCAACGTTTATTTGACCACTTCTAAAGTTGCATTAATACATTGTATCATAATCAACCTACACCAATCAAGTTAGTTTTGGAAGCTGCTGAAAGCAAATTGCAGATAATCCTTGAGGGGGTATCATTTGAGATGGTAGCGTTGATTTTTATAAAGTTACTTACTATTCTTTGGGTTAACAAACAAGTAGTGTGTATCTATGTGTAGTAAAACAGTCGCCAATTATCATCCAATTTCTAATTGATGAAATACTGAATAAATTGCGCGAAGTGGTTCGCAGATTAGTGTCTACTTGTCGTGAGAGCATCCCAAGAATTTGCCAATACAATTCCAATTATTGAGATTATTACACATTCAATTTTCAAATGATACAGCGAGAGAGAATTCCAATTATTGAGATTATTACACATTCAATTTTCAAATGATACAGCGAGAGAGAAGCGTTTTCTTAAAATGAACATATTGCAAGCTTTTTCACCGACAATCATCACTCAGATCAATCAACTGTCGCATTGTTCAATGAATAACACATGTGAGATAGTCTGATTATCACACTGTGATGAAATTTTGAAAGCAGATATTCGAAAAGATCCAAAGATTATGAAAATTGGTCGAAAATGTTGACCAGGAACTTCTTTTTAATTAAAACAAATAATTGAAGTTTTCTTGAGCTCTAACTTTATGCTGGAGTATTATAGTGCATGTCCACAATAACATAACTGAAAGATAACACTTCATAAACTTGCTCTTGTATTCATTCCGATAGGAATGCTCTTACAAGATGAACATAGTCTTGGAGGACCTGCGTAGGCATACATGTTTATTTATCATACTATAGTTAATTTTTAAATGAGCATTATCAACTGACAATAACAAACTTGTGAACCAATGGACATCTTAGGCCTCACAGCACGGAAGGAGGGCAAACTGAATAGTTATGCAAGTGTAGAGAAATCAAAATTAGAGAATGTTGGCAAATAATAACTGCGTTATCCGGTTTGTGATATCAAATAGTGAAATAGATGCAGCATTCTCGTTTAAAACAAACCCTTACGTCCGAATATTTGTCTGTCAATATTTGGCACCTTATGCACTTTACGTCTGTTCAACTAGACTGCATTAACACTTGCTTTTTATCAGAAGAATGTAAAAATAATTTCTTTTTTTCTTAAAGAAAAATAGGCAGCGTTCAACATAGGAGACCCCACAATCCCATAAATAGAAGTAGCATTCTCGCTCAAACCAGCCTCTTGCTTTCGATTATAATTCTTTCAAAATTTCGTACTACCTTTTACGTCAGAACAACTAGAATATAGAATGCACTTCATATTAACACTTACTTCTAACAAGAAGTATGTACACCGTATACAATAATTCCTTCATTCTAAAAAAATACTCAGCCTTCAACATAGGAGGACTCCCCATAAGTAGAAACAATATGAGGTGTGTGAGGCCTGAGACTCCAATTTAACATCCTTGATACTCACCACCAGCCTTTACAACTTTCTCTTCCTCTTCGGCTAATTCTATGCAAGAAACGTATGTAGCTGCAGTGATCATGTGACAAGGAAGAGTTGTCATTTAACATTCGATACTCACCGGCTGGTTCAACAACTTTATCTTCCTCTTCTACTAGCTCTATACAAAGAAGATACATGACAGTATAAACTGACTACAGTGAACTCATGTGACAAAGAAGAGCTGTCATTCAACATCGTCGACACTCACCGTCAGGCTCAACACCTTCTTTTTCTTCTTCGTCTTTGGCTTCTTCTGTCGCTTCCTCTGCTGTGGCCTTTTCCTCTTCTGCTTTTTCGGCTCCTTCTTCCGCTGGTTTCTCCTCTCCTTCTGCCACCGCTTCTTCCTCGCCACCTTCTTCTGCAGCTGCTTCTTCGCCAGCTGTTTCCTCGCCATCCTTTGTCTTATCCGTCTCAGAGGCATCAGTTTGACCAGCTGTCTCCTCCGCAAGCGTAGCTGTAAATAGGGAAAATGAGGAGAGTCTAAGAGTCAACCTTTAATTGGTTCAAAAATATTAATACGTGCTGTATCTGAGTAATTCGACCTGTGCAGTCTGCTAAATAGAATAAGAGCAATTTCCCTGTGTGATGTAGGAGCCGACTAAAATAGACCGTCTACCAGTGCAACTCTGGAGCAATTTCATTTGTTATTCACTTTTCTTAAGCTGTTCGGATGAGTAGCAAAGCTCCAAGAGCTTCGTCCCCTGTGGCACATCTGGCTGGGCCATGTCCAAAGTTCCCCCAACGATGGCTGCTACCCCTGTTCGGAGCATTGGGGGTAGCTGGAAACACGATATTGACAAAGGCCTCCGCGATTAGCGACTCGATTTCCGAGCTGCACGGGATCGAGGAGCACAATCTGTCCACAATATTGCAATCGACAAGGCATGTCGTCTAACCCACAAATCTGGGGCAATAAAGAACTATCGGTCGTGGTCCCAATGATTACGGAATGGCTATTCTCTAGCGGGACACGCATGTCGTTTTACATCGCTTCAATACAGAACTTCATATCCACTAAACGGAGCAACATGCATGTCAACAACAAATAATCAGAGCGTAGATAGGAACTTGGATAGATAATCAAGCCCTCAATTCAGCGATCCAAATGGAAAGTGAATAGAGCTAAAAATATAGCAAAATGCCCGATTAAAACAGACTGCAATCAGCCATTTCACTCTATGTAGCAAATTTATGCATATTAAATTTCATGCTACGAATCAAGAAATCGTGTATAGACTTACATTGTCGTGCAGCTTCAAGCTCATCTTTGATTTTCGTTTTCACACTCATAATCGATGTTTCTGTGACTTCGCGCTTGACAGTGTCCAGCATTTTCTTTCTCTCTTCAGCCAGCTTTGGTAGAATCAGCGTATTCATATCCAAGACCTTAGCATTGAATGTTTGAGCCAGGAGATGCGCGATTGTCGATTTTCCGGCCATACTTGGACCAATAATTGCGACTTTGCACGGCGGCCGTGGTTGAGGAGGCATTAAATACGGCCGAGGATTCTTAACGAATTTAGAAACTGACTCAGTGCCGGAGAGAATGTACATTTTGTTTAAGAAACTGAAAATAAAACAAGAGAGATGATAGTTGAATTTCACAATTTAACATTTTTCTGGCAAAATCAGAGTATAATAATAATAATAAACGTTTATTTCATTCAAAGCCTCAAAAATGATAATCGTGAGGCTATACATCATCAAAAGTGTGGTGCAAAGTCAAAAAGTTATGGGACAACAAGAAATTAGAAACAAAACAAGAGAATTAGTAACAAAAGATTCTAACACAGAGTTTTCAAGCACGGTGAAATCACACTGAAAAATCATTGTTGAATAACTGCGTCATTAATGGTATGAATGAGTCCGATCTAAGGCGAGTGCCGCAGACAAGCATGAGTAACTTTCGTGAATACTTCAAGGATGGTGGAATAAGTTCATGGAGAGGATGTATAGAATCTTTCACGATGTTGCAAAAAAGTCTATATGCTATCACTCGCCTTCGATACTCAAGTGGAACAAAGTTGGGGCATTCACACTTGCTACTGGAACCACAAATTATTCGATGACTCCTGTGTTGTAGATTTTCCAAGATGCCACTTTGAGTTGAATTGAGACGAACTAAGAGTGGAGCAGCATACTCAACAATCCCTCTGACATATCCATTGTAAATTGTAATCATATCAGGCTTTGAATAAAATGGCTTTAATTGACGCAAAACATACAATCTACTGGAAATCTTCTTTGATATGACACCGACATGAAAATTCCAAGTATAATGCTCGTCAAAATGAACACCAAGTATCTTCAATGTATTGACAGTGGGTATATCAGGAACTTCGTGTGCTGAAGAAGACTGCCAAGTTGACCTTTGCTGTGAAATAAATAGCTTCTTGCACTTCTGCTTTTGCACAATCATTTTGTTTGCAAGTGTCCACTCAATAATCTTGGAATAGGCTGCGGTTAAAGGACTACTCAAGGACTGCTTTTCGATTTTCGCGAGTAAGATAATGTCATCGGCAATATGCTTCAGCAGCTCTTTCTCAAGCATCCTTTCAAGGAGCGGCAACAAGGAAATTGGCCGTATGTCGAGGGGATCCGGGGGATTAGATTTGGCTATTGGCACAATATCGGCATTTTTCCAAGCTTGTGGCAGATTTGCTTCACAAAGACATCTGTTGAAAAGCTCAGTAATAGGATCAGCAAGGAATTCGGCGAATTTTGACCATGCAATTGATGGGATATGATCTGAACCACAGGCAGTTTTCGGATTTGTATTTAGGAGCATATTCAACACTTGAAATCTAGTAAAATGGAATGGAGAGCGCACAGGAGCGGTAGCATAAGTAGTTGCGCAGGGTGGATCACTAAAGAATTGTTCACTGAGTTTATGATTATGCCCTTGCATTGCGTAGTTGTCAGGTTAGAGCATTCTTTCCTGGTGTGGTAAAGCTTCTTGCATAGCTTGCATTGTATGAAATCGCTTTCTATGGTAGAATCACAACAGCCACAAAGCACTGATTGAGAGCCATCCATGACACTTTGCTTTCTGGAACGGTAAGTCAATGAAGATTTGAAAAAAAGTACAAAAAACCGACGCCAACCACAATATAGCTGAAAATGGATGTGACCAACAGACTGCTCTCGATGAGACGAACAAGATGATGTGAAAATTTGATGTGCAACTTCCAATGCAGTGGCATTCAGAGACGAAAATGTAATTTGCAAGACGAGCACCTGTGACACGACCGCACACTTCGACAGTTGTTTTGTATGTTAGGAAGAGTAGCTCTGGTATTTAGTCCACTCATTACTTCTTACGTACCTGACCGAGAATTCCGGCTTTCCAGGACTGACATTTCCCTCATAAAGCTCCACAGGGCAATTTCTCATCCATTTACTGCGCTGCCAACGATATCGCGGAGCAACCACATTTCGTCCAGACAGCATTCGAAGTAACTCCTCAGTCTCCATTTCCTCTGGAATTTCTTCCTCACTCTCAGGATTGAAGAGACGAAGAGGTTGAATAGCCGGTCGGACCATGTAAGTTCGCAATTTGTTCATGAATTGCTGAAAATTTGAAGGACTTTGAAATAGATGAATGTTAAGTTGAATGCAAAGATTTGTTCATGCAGAAGCGATGAAGAGGAAATCATGCTATCAATAACATTCATTCGATCCTCCACATACAGATCTCCATAATGCAGACCAACTGTCGCAATGCTTCAAATCAGTAACTTGGTCAGTGAAATCTACTCAATTTCTAGCGCAGACTTCCTAACTGTGAATTGAATGTTATCCGATGATTTGTTTCAATGATTGATGCTGGCAGTCGAGCATTATTGGTCTGTTTGATGCTTAGAAAATTAAAACAGATGAAAGACCTTTGGGTCAACTGACCCAAAATCGATAGTAAATTTGTGCATATAAATGTGTGCATTCAACGTAGTTCAATACACTACCTTGACTACTTCTGCATTTTTAATATACTGTACATAATGTCATTATCAAACAAACTTCACCATTAGTTTCGATGTTAGATATCGATTATACGTGAAAGTGATATATTTTAAAACTTTCCTCATATATCCATGTCATGTACAGTACCACTAGACCCGATAAAAAGTAGTGCATTCAATATTACTCAAATGAACACAGTGACGTTGGATTGATGTATTTGCTCAATATTAGCAGGTTGGAGTGATTGACCAGAATAGCCCATTAACCTGTGTATCTTAAAATATTATTGGGAAGAAGCAACAACCAGACCTGTACACGTACACGATTTTTGAAGCTTCATTCTAATTGAAAGATTGTAACTGAAACTGCTAGTGAGTAAAAAATGTAAGCAGTTTAGTAGATACTAGCAAGACTGACGAAGACAGAGAAACAAGTTTGCCGAAATTGAAGACTTATGGGAATCAGTAATCAAGAGATGTGAAGGAGGTTTCGATCCTGGAGAGCGTGCAACTGGGAATGAACAGCTATTCCCGTGCAAACACCGATCCTCATCTTGCAGTACATCTCCATGAAAACAGGTCAGTTTGGAATCAAGCTTCGGTTGACTTATTTGTGAAGTGGTGACGAAGTACATGCATGTACATTTTGAAAGCGCTTCCATGCACATGTAAAAATGAGCGACGTGACAGAGAGATTTCTGTGCCTGAATCACTCGTCCTGTATTTAACTACGTCTTATTCTGTCATTGTCATTTCTGTGACATCCGATAACTATTTTGCCTCATGCTAATTGGCCTAACGTCTCCTACAAAAGAACGTAACCTTTCTGGGAGCGATACGAACAAATAAACGTGAAATTCCAAGAGAAATTGAATAAAGTTTTTATTCGAAGTAAATAGATGCCAGCTCGAACGTCTGTATTTTCAAATTCGAAAACCTGATGCTCGTGGCTTACAGAGTTAAACCAATGAAAACTATCATGGTTCGTCAACTGAACAAATCAGCTATCGTCGCTCATTAAAACAGTCAGTTACTTTCAAATTATGAATTTTGAAGTCTACATCACATCAGAATATTAAAATAATGTTTGCTTATAGCATTTTCTATTTTTTGGTTTGAAGCATTGCGAAAATCAGTTCCCCTTTGTAGGTGAATGTCATATCCTTCAGTTGACTGTAGCTCCACAATAAAAAATAGGTATACACCATTGCAGATGATTCTCCTGAATTGGCAAAACGATTCATTCAATTACATTCATGTGAAAGTGAAAATTAGATGAAATGAGTGAGCGTCAGACGTACCCAGACTTGCTTGCCTTTTATACTGACATCTCAGCTGAAGATGAGCACAATGACGCTGTATCTCATGAAAGTGACAATCCTTATTAAAATTGTATTTCTCGTGATTATTTATATAATATTACAGTTAGCATTTTCCCATAATCATTTAAGAGAATATATCATTAATAGTCAAATATAACTAATGTTCTGATAAGTGTGTTTTGGGAAGAACCATTTATCCTGATGTTTTGATTAAATACTTAATTATTAAGACGGATGTCATTTCTATGCTAGCACTTTCGACATCATTGCTGTCAATTTTCAAGCGAAAGTGATTAAATAATATATCCATGCATCTTTTAACATTCCAAGTTACACCAACAACGTGCAACAATAAAACATAATGAAAATATATAATAAGACAGATGTAATTAATAGTAATTAATAAAACAGCAAGAAAATGAGTTAATGAAAAATGTCCGTCTATGATCACTTATATGACAGCTTACACACTTCTTCATCTATCATCTCTCAAAATGTAAATTCGCTAGTTTACCTCAAATAGATCGGATGGCTTCATATTAGAATCCATTTCGACAACATATTCTTGCTCATGATCCGCGATATAATCTTCTAACAGTCTCAGAGCATTCGAGTTGTACCGCCGTAATGTCTCCGTTACTTGTTCCTGCATGTCTTCAGGTCGACGAAGGAGACGTTGGATCACATCAGGCGTCAAAACTGGGAAATCTTCATCGTCTTTTAACTCCTTCTCTTCCTCGTCTTCTTCCTCCTCTTGTTCCTCCTCTTCTTCTTCTTCTTCTCCAGCTCCTTGACGTTCGGCAACTTTTGGCTCTTCAACTTCAGGATCGTAATTATCTTTGACGTAAATAGATCCTGTTTCGTGATCCATCCGCTGACTAGCTTTTCTTGCGAATACGTCAACATCTGGAATCTAAACAGAAGAATCCATGAAACTTGTATTAACGAAAGAGAAGAAATTTCTACGATTATGCATTATCAATTTCTTGTTACTTTCCATAAAGTTGTCCATTTCTATCTTTCTTACTGGAATGAGGTGTTTGTGTTATGGGTGTGTAAGGTTGTGTGAAATCAGCAGTTGCCGTTGGACGCGAAATGTCACAGCTACACCACAGGAAATGTCTCTAGAAATCATGTGGGAATTCCACACACCGCAGGAATGCATTTCTTTACATGGTATGAAACATGTTCGCGTCGTACATCATTTATCTGTTGTCAGGTATCGTATACCCCACGATGCTTTTATTACTTTACCCTGCATCACCCAAGCTGAGGATGTGCTGCATTCGCAACTCTCACCAGGTTAGGCTAAATAACCTCTAGTGAGAGCGGTGGTACCTCCCGAGGTGGACAAACTCGAACCCTGGACCTTCTGCACTTCCGCGCCGAAGCTCGGCCTTAACCAACTGAGCTATCCTACCATCTGAACACATTGACTTTCATAAAGCATAGAATTGATTGATAAGAATATCGAACTCTAATTTGCATTCCAGTTGTGACATGACTTTTAATGAATCCACCCAGCTAGCATTTACAACCTTTGTTTATTCCCATTCGATATTACAGACTTGTAATACTGCAGAGATTACCAGTGTGAATGACACATCAAACTCCAACTTATATGATTTGCGGTTTATGACATACAGTGACGTGGCCACCGACTACATTTCATTCTCACAGTCATGGTACTTTTTTGACTTTCACAGGCATTCCACATAAATTCCCATTGATGGAAATCCATTCCCACATCACACCATTCGGGAATTCCTACTCCCATGGCCAATCTAGGAATAAGTCTTAGTAGTATAAGCAGACTTAAAAATTCTAATCTCATCAGTTAATGGGAGAGACTGATAAATTTCGCTGCCACGAGAAAACTACAATGAGTCCTTGCAAACTGGTTAATCCAATTATCGCAACAGTGTTGTATTCATGAGCCTGTGAATTGGAGAACGTTCTCAGTACCTATTAAGACTGCCTCAACTATTTCTCCGGATTTTTTAAGAATTATATTTTATTACACATGGCATGATTTTTGTCATCGCACGAGAATGTTACAGTTTCTTGTCATATTCATAATCTAAATGAATTTCTGCTCAATACCGATGACTGGACGATGGACATTCCCTATTTCGAACATTTATAATGTGCACTCACCTAAACTAAAACATAGTAAAAACATAAACTCATAAACTTCAACTAAAACATTGCTGTGTCATGGTAAATATCGGTCCCGGGTATTACCCGGGACCAATAGACTTTTCAGTGGCTAACTTCTTTTGTTATGATTGGAGTTATACAAACCAGCTAATGACAAGTATTTATTCGATGCTCAGATGAAGAATGCTTGTATAATAGGATGTATAAACAAATTCAATGAGCTTCTCAAACAATTGTCATAAAGACGAGCTCCTACACCGGTAATTTTCTGCACAAAAGAAATTTGACATCCATTATAGGTAGAATCTATAGATGAAATACCTTTAAATTGATGATGAAATCCGGTTTCATTTTCCACTGTTTGATTAATTCAATTTGTTCACGAATTGATATGAATTCTTCATCAAGAGAAGGATAACCGTCGATGACATATCCTGTTGAACAGAACATGGATGATGTGATGCAAGATCAAGTTTTATTTGATATTTCATCATCTTACCAAAATGTTGAACTTCAGGAGAATTTACTTTCGCCAGAATCATTTGAGAGGCCATCTTTTCAGTGAAGACTCCACCCGCAAGTAAGACATTGTTAATCTTTTGACCCTCTTCAGTCTGATTGTCTAAATGTTGCTGAATCAGCTCCTTGACTGAAATTCACAATTTGGTGATTATGGGCTAGCCCCTACGTTTTCAAATTTGTGCAAAAACCATGAAATTAATCAATCGTCATAAGGCTGCAGATAAACGCAGTTGAGGGCATCTTCTTCCACCCACATACAAAAATAATGCTAACTGGACAAATACTATTTTTTTTGAAATATTTTGAATGAGAAAAGATAACTAGAGACACAGCTGCTGAAATCACAATGCTTCAAGTTATCAACTCTAATTCAAAAAGCACCTGTCTGATCAGCACAAATTTTTGTATGTGGGTAAAAAATATTCTCAACTACGTGCATTTGAAGTTTTGTGACAATTTATCCATATTCATGGTTTTTAGACAAGTTTGAAAACGTGGGAGAGACAACCCAGAAAAATCCTAGATCCATACTAAGTTTCAAAACTGCCGGTTAATCTTACACGGTTTTGATAAGTTAAGTAAACCATTAACATAGTGTGACAGCAATTGAGACCAAACAGGCGACAACAGCTTGTCTTCTCGAGCACCTCGTCTGACCAAAATTCGCACACAAGACAGCTAGAAAACCGAATAAGTACTCTATCCATACAATCAGAAAAGCGGCACAAAAGAGGCGTTGGTGAAAGCATATGTCATATCCCATCGCTCTGCACAGCAACAATACATGGTATAAGATAACTTTAAAGTGTCAAGCCTTCAACAGGCTATGGAATAAAAATTTTGTCACAGATTCATGGCAATAAATTTGAATCAAAAATAACTAGACGAATAGCAGAAATGAATAGATAATCCCATTTAGTTGTAGGGATGAAGATTCATCCGTCGAAAGCTTGTTTTATGGCCTTAATAGTTTTGATAAGTTGTTCAACAAGGGTAGCAACGTAGTGATCTCGCGAGTTTCAATGGATTTCACAATTACAGTGCTAGTTGATGTTTACTTTGTATTCAATAATGACACGTATGCTACAATAAGAGAGCACAAGTTCCAATGTCGAAGTAGAATAAATGTATTCATATATCATCACCGAAAAAGTGTTTTACTACTACAGTAAATATGCATGGTGTTGTCAATCTCCATCGCCGGCAATCGCTATGAATACTTACTGTTGATTAGTTCGCATCTCCATTCTTGTGCAAGTTTTCTTGCAAATAATGATTTCCCGCTTCCTGGTTTGCCGACAACCAAAAAGCAAGTCGGTTTTTGATTCAAATATTTCAACTCCGCCTGAAAAAAAATCGTGTATTAAGTAATATGTATCATCAAACGTCGAGTCACTAGATACAGACGCTGACGGTTGTATGCTCTCTCCTACATTGATGGTAAAAGAAATTAAAATTTTCAAGTGAAAAAATTCTGAGGCGATAGTAAATTCAATCACAGTATCAATTTATTTTTATGTTCCATCCATCACAAAAGTAATGATTTAATTAAATGAAATTTCAATAAAGCAATCTGTTAAATCCTATCAAAGAGGAGTCCTTAGTCGCTGGGTCCATAGTCTCTAGCCTGAAATGTTTACGACCTCTTTTTAAATTAGGCACTACGCACGAATCGAGAATTTCAAAAAAAGCGGTGGTACGGAAGTAATATAATTGATATTTATTTATTTATTTATTTCCATGAACAATATTATAGTGGCGTTACATCATAAAAAGATTTCAAGGCCACTACATACATCAAGAGTAAGAGGCAATAATTACAAAAATAGAAGGATGCAGTTAGCATTCTACATAAGTAGTATACAAGTAATTGTATAAAGCAAGTTTGAAAGAATGTAAGGAAGATATGGATGTGAGTGAGGAAGGAAGAGAGTTCCAGATTCTAGAGGATGAAGAAGAGAACGACCTTCCACTAAGAGTAGGACGGCGAACAGCTGGGATAAGTAGAGTAGAGGATCGTGAAGAACGAAGATGGGAACGGTTGGGGACTTCAGAAATCTTGGTTATGAGATCGGTAATATAGCGGGGAGAAACATCATATAGAGACTGTCTTGTGGACAATACAAGAAATTCAAAAAATAATGCGAGCTTTTACAGGAAGCCATTTCAGTTCTCGCACATAAGGGGTAATATGTTCAAAACGTTTGAGTCGGTAAATAATACGTACAGCTGCATTTTGAACCCTCTGTAATTGTTTGATTGACGACATCGAAAGACCATACAGGGATGAAATACAATAGTTGAGTCTACTGATCACAAGGGTCTCAGCCAGAGTTCGTGAGGCATGCCGGGACAAGAAAGGTCTAATTGATCTTATTTGCCTCAGAATAGAGAAACAGGTGGAGCTGACTTTTGCAACATGCCTTTTCATTAGAAGGTGTTGGTCAAGTATCACCCGAGACAGCTGATAACTGGTTTGGGAGTGATAGCCTGATCTCCTACCACAATCGGGCCACTCGGTAGTTGATGGCTCCTTCTCACACTGCTACACCACATAACCTCAGACTTCAGTGAGTTGAGGCATAGACTGTTTGATGAAAGCCATTCATCTACGGACTATATCAGAAATACAAGCAGAAACACGAGAAGATAGGTCGACAGTACGAGCTGGTGTATCAGAGCCATACAATAAAATGTCATCTGCATACATAAGTATAGACAGGCGATGGTTATTAGAGACACTTAACAAGTCAGACACATACATGATGAAAAGAATAGGACCAATAACAGATCCCTGAGGGACACCAGAAATAACTGGGCTGTAAGAGGAGTATTCATCACGAAAAAACACGCATTGCTGACAGTCAGACAGGAATGATGTGAACCACTGCAGAGCATTTCCAGACACTCCAAATGAGTAAGAGAGGCGAAGTAACAAGATTGAATGGCTCACAGTGTCGAATGCCGATGTCAAGTCCAAACTTGCCACAGCAGAGATGTTTCCATCATCCATTTCGTTGAAAATATCTGAAGTGAGTTTCAGAATGGCACTTTCCGTGGAATAGCCTGACCGGTACGCCGATTGATTTGGAGGCAGGAGACTGTTGGACTCCAAGTACAAACGTAATTGAGACGTGACTATCCTTTCCAGTAGTTTGGACAACACTGGTAAATTTGAAACAGGACGATAGGAGCTGGTAGAATGTAGATCAGTTGTTAATTTCTTCTGCACAGGTGTCACGATTGCTTTCTTCCAATGATCAGGGAAGACTCCGAGAGAAAGAGAAATATTAAACAGCTGAGCCAGGAAAGGAGCGATAAGATCAGCGCATTCTTTGAGGAAGTTGGTTTTGATAGGATCACGAGAGGAACTCTTGTTAGGAAGTTTCTGCAGAAAAGAAATCACAGTACCAGGAGACACTGGCAGAAACTGATGGAAATCAGATGGAGCAGCATCGGATAAGTCAGCGTCACTAGAAGGAGGTAATGGGATAGAATCACCAATAGCAGATAATTTGTTATTAAAATAGTCATGAAAATCACTGGCAGTCAACGATGGGGAAGGAGGGGTGTGACTTCGAGCCATGAGGCAGTCAAGGGATTGCCAAGGAGACTTGGGATTGTGAATGTCTGATGACAGTTTATCTTGCCAATATAGAGATTTCTTAATACGTAGCAGTGCGCGATAGTAATGGATAAAAGACCGTTCCAGGACACCATAAAATCAAAAAATAGTACTTTTAAAAACGACATAAATTTATGAATTTAGACCCTTTTTCAGGTTTTTAAGACCTAAATTCATGAATTTGGTTCATTCAAAAAGTACCGTAAGATGGGGTAACTCTGCCATAGTTTTTGATCGTATGATGCTCATATTCTTTCCTGTTGCATACTTATTTTATTTAAGAGTGACGCTTAGACCAATTGTGTCGTCCACTTTGCGAATTAAACACTCATAATTAATTCTGGATAGCTATTCAAGCACATATTTAGGTCATAAAATAGGCTAGTGACTTCTCAGAATATGGGGTAACTCTGCCACTACATTTAAATAATTTATAAAATACAATTAAAAGTCTTTTTACTGATAACTATAATTGATCAATGTGTCTATGAAGTTTCACAAAGTCCCTTAGAAATGTAAGTTGATGAGTTTTGTTGCAGACTGTTATATTATTTGGTTGAATTGTCTATAATAATGAGAAAAAGAAGAACATAGGCCTATTCCAAAGCAATTCTGTATTACTACAAATTCAATCAAAATAATTGTTCAATTTTCGAGTACAAAAATTCCGCTCTATTTGCAGCTACCGCAAACAAAATAAACGTCATAACTGTAACAATTTCCACAGTACCATTTCAAACATTCAAGACACTGCACCCAATCCGGTCCTTCAAAACATCTCCACAAACGAAGCAATGGGCACATGAAGAGCCATCATCATCATCGAATTCGTCATAAAATGAGTCGTGTCGACTAGAAGTTGGTTCATCTCGCACTCCGGATGAAGTCGCTCCTTCATTTACTGAAATGATTGTTGTAATATCCTTACCTGGTTGTATCTTCCTTCCACGCTTGATTTTAGGCTTCTCAGTCGTTCCCCAACCTCGATTTTCTTTCAATAGTTCAAGAACACTTTCATTGAGCACCTTCATCCATTTCACTGGATTCAGTCTGACCGGGAAGTCTGCTCAACACCGCACGTTCATCAAATGGTACGAGACCAGTTGCTCTGAATGCTGATTGAAGATTCTTCTGTGCGTTGATTGTGGATTGCGACCACAACCTATGGAGAAGTGTAGGAAAATGTTCTTTGGGAATACTGCCGATTCTGCGACTCTCAATGCGCCATTGGTCCAAAATTCGTCGCCAAATTGCTTTGAACGGCCGAAACCATCCCACATCCAAAGGTTGAGTAAGATGCGTACTATTGGGAGGAAGTGAAGCAAAGTACACATAATGTTCTTTTGTGAGTTCAATAACGTCGGGCGAAAAATGACAGGCTAAATTGTCGCCTATCAGAACTTTGACTTTTCCATCTAGAGAAGGTCTCTTCTTCACGAATTCTAGGAATCCACATTTGAACCAACGAGCGAATGTCCTTGAATCAAACCAGCCGCATTGCGTGGAATCATATAGGGTATCTGAAGTCGCTGCACCAGTTCTCATAAATATTTGTCGCGCGATAAACGACCATTGGTGGAAGCAACGTTCCATATCCACAACCACAAACCATTATAGAGACCAATGTATTGGAGTGTTCTTTCACGCGCTCTACACGGCGAGTTCCTCTACTTACGAGTACCTTCTTCGACCCAGGATCATCAGAAAGGTTAGTCTCGTCGTAGTTCGATATCTGACTTGGCATCATGTTCTCCATAACATTAGATAAATTCGAAAAATACTCTTTGATCTCCTCTGGATCGACTCGAGAGTGGGCTCTTTTGATGTTACTGGCTCTTTTTCACCCTTTTTCAGGTTATGAAGACCTAAATTCATAAATCGGCTAAAGCCAGAGGAGCTTCGCTCCGATTTGGGTGTTTTTAAAAATACCCAATTTTTCAAATTTTTCAAAATCTCAAATTTGAGAATTACAATCGGGCGAAGCGCGAAGCCCTAGAACCTTCGGTTCGATTTTCACCCCCAAAATCATGACCGTTCCAGGACACCGAAAATCATAAAAGTTAAGAATCTCAAATTTGTGATTATGACATTTTTCATTGCTTAAATCATGACCGTTCTAGGACACCGAAAACCCGGACACCGAAAAAATCATAAAAGTTGAGAATTTCAAATTCATGAATTTTATCCATCTTTCAGGTTTTTAAAATATATCATGTGACTAAAAATATTTCTTTAAAAATGGATGAAACAAAAGTGGAAGGAACTTCAGAAATGGAAGGAACCTCAAGAATATATCCTTCGTTATCATATGAACGTAGTTCTACTTTAATGGACATTGAAAAGATTAACATTGAAAAAATGAATAAAGAAAAACACAAAGATAGAGTTAGGTATATGAAAGATAAAGAATCTCAATTATTATTAAGATTAGAGCATTATAAAAAGTTAAGAAAGAGATGGAGTAAAGTTAAGAATGTAACACAAGGAATTGGCATATTCTTAACAATAAGTTTAGGTGCTTTAACAATTGTTATATCTTCAGGTGTTTTAGTAATTCCAGTAGTTGCTACAGCTTTAACAGGTACGGGTGTTTTTGCAACTTCACTTGCTACAATGTTAGAAAAATCTTTAATAACTAAGAAACGAAAATCATTAAAAACTAAGCATTTACATATTAAAGAAGTATATGATAAACTACATTACTACTTTCAAAGAGTATGTGATGATAATGTTATTACGTTAGATGAGATTGAAAAATTTGATCAAATAGCTAATGAAGTAAATCAAATATCATTTCAATCACAGACAGAAAAAGTTGATGATAAAAATAAAAAGGATGGCAAAATTTCTAGTGATGGTAAAACTTTTAGTGATGATAAAATTTTTTTAGAAGAGCTAAAAACTTTATTAGACAAAACTTTATTAAACAAAACTTAATACGAGAAAATTTTAAACGAGAAAATTTTAAACGTGAAAACTTTAAACGTGAAAACTTTAAACGAAAAGATTACAAACAACAAAGCAATAAAAAAATAATTTGTTCAGTAAAATGTTTTTGCTGTATACCAATGTTACCACAAAATTCAAATATTATATTTTAAAAAAAATAGACAAAATTAAAGCTGATAATAAAAAATAAAATATTAAAACATTATATTTGTATATTTTTATTACTCGGTAAACAATTGTTCGATAACTCTTTCATGAATTTTTTTATCAATATTAATTGTGATAAATCCATAATCTTTTGACCAAGCATTATTACACGATTGTTTAAATTCATCTTTATCTCTTATACATAAATCTCTTAACAAATCACTTAAGTTTCTTGCATTTATTTCAAATAGTATAAATATATTTGCATTCTTTCTAATAACACTTCCATCTAATGAATACATACTTTGTGTTAAATAAAATACACTACAGTTATTATGTCTACCTCTTGTGAAATAATTTCTTTGAACTGACTGATTTCTGTCATTAACACAATCATCAAAAATTACACAATGTTTCATTGTTTTATCTAGTTTACTAGGATCTTGCATATTACCACTATCATCTATTAATTGTATTTTTATATGTTTATTTTTATTGGATTCAACTAATTGTTTATTTTTTGCTGCTTCTTCACACCACAAATTTATTTCTTCTTCATATTCAGATTTTTCATATTCTTCGAATAGAGAAGCAATTGCTGTTTTTGTAAGATTATTTTCAAATCCATATTTTAAAAATTGATAGACGGGTTGTTCTGCCGTTGTTGTATAAATTATAAGATTGTTATAATCCAAAAAATTTGGAGTCGTTAAAATTTTAAATAATAGATATGTTTTTCCACATCCTGATCTTCCGCAAATAACTGCTAAAACTTTATTAGATAAATTTGGATGATGATTAAATTTAAGTTTTTTTTTATTTAAAGACATTTCATTCATTTTTAAAGTAATAAATTCATCCATTATTGAATTAGTGTTTTTAGAAACAAAAAAATAAAAATAAAATTTTAATTTAAGTTTATTTTTTTTTATTTTTTGTTTCTAATAATAAGGTTAAAAAGATTAATAAGATTAATAAGATTAATAAGATTAATAAGATTAATAATGAAAAATGATAAAAAAATTAAACTTCTCTATTGTAGCGTAAAAGTTTATACCTCTCGAACGGGAGTTTATACCTCCCGTACCAAAAGATCTATCATAATCTCTTCACCTCCAAAATTTATTTCTTGTCCTTTCTCATCAGTGATTCTAATGCCAATGTTGTTAATAGTTTTTCTTGTAATAGGGAAATATATTAATGTTTGTGGAATTACATTTAATCTATAACCAATGGGTACAGTAAAAGCTGGAAAACTGAATATTAAATTTGATAATTTACCATTTATATAACCTCCTTCAATAATGTCACAATGTACAACAATTGAATTTATTTCAGTTATTTTTGGAATCTTCTCACCTAAATGATAACCTTGACTATAGGTTTGTTTATTAAATCCTAATAGCTTTGACAATGATCTATCATGATTAAAATCAACTTGATGATTTTCGTCTAAAGTAAGAGAAAATTTATTAACTGCCGGTTCAACTGCAAAATGTAATTGTTTCTTATCTTTAAATGGTATACCTAAATGTCTCTTAATTTCATTTGATATTGTTTCAACTTCGTAAGAACCAGGAAGAAAAGTTAATATTTTCCATGTTTTGCCTTTATCAGTAGAATATCTAAATTGATCATTCACATCTTTGATAACGTTTTGAATAGTGTTAAATGTAGAGAAACTAGTCAATGCAATTTGATAATTTTTATTTTGTTCTAAAT
>CAJQUW010010972.1:0-36570 GCA_907163375.1 Prostheceraeus crozeri
TAACTGCATTCGTCGATAGGGATCCTAATCTTCTGAATTTCCAAATCTTTTGTGGTAGCTCCTTAAGTTGAGTCGTAATAGGTCTGATCTATATTTTGCCTTCCTGTGACACTTTGTAATGTAGTCAAGTTGTACTACTACTGATTTGAGGAATGACTACCATCTTTGAATCACAGACATGTTTGAAAAATAATAAATAAGTGTGACGCTAACGAAGTACATTGCTTTTTTAAAAAACTAAAGCTCTATCGGGAACCGCTCGATGTAGGAACAATACATTACTGGTCTATTGGTTTCAGCGGAATTAGGTATGATTGTAGTTTGTCTCGAAAAGATACTACCGAATGTCATTCCCGGACATGCTTCCTGGGTCAGATTTAGATTCACAATAGAATAGCCATGTGGTTGTCTTTGTTACATCTTCATAATATTTTTTGAAAGTACTTTCCAGGTTGTTGAGGTAAATAGTCTGTCTACTGAGAATGATGTATTTGACTGCTCACTCTTGGATTTTTACACATATTGCCAAATAATGTGTATTCAAACTTCTAGTTCTTTGCTCTTTCCCTCCATCGAAGATGTTTTGGGTGATGTAGATAATAAAAGCTTCCCTATGATTTGCAGTTTGAATGAACATTTCAGTTACATCCTTTGAAGATTTGTTTTCACGTAATAGATCATCTAATACTAGTAAGTCACCTGCTTTGATATCCTCAGTTGATGGCAACCCTTGCTTCACCTCATAACCTTTCTGGCGAAGTGCAGAATGTAGTTGTGGTTGAAATATTCCATAATACCATTTGACTCTCTTAATTTCCTTGTTAAACATTTCATTTCTATATTGTAGCAATTGAGTTGCAAATGTAGTTTTACCGGAACGACTTGGTCCAGCGACACACATTGTGCGATCAGTGAATAGACGAAAATCTGTCATCTTATAATTCCATTAACATTAAACTCATCATCCCGCTAATTTTGCTTAGAACAACAAAAACAGACACATGTTCCAGATCACGTTTATTTACATTCAGAATAGAATCTTTCAAGTTACACATACAAATTAACTACACATTTGTGTTTCCTCATACAACAATTAGGGATTATAGAAAGTTTTCAAGTCAGCATCTTGGCGCTTCAACTTCAATTTAGGATTCGCTCATCTTTATGATTTCCGCCCTCGCTTTTTGCTCTCTTCCTTCCATCACTTGTGAAGCAGTCTTATCAATGTTAATTATGCAATTATCTATTGGTTTGGTAGTGGTTCATAGGACTTAAGTTGAATGAAGAGTAGACCTTCATTTGTAATGATGCGACTTTACCGGTTTCGAACCATGTGATATGAGCCAATATAAAGTCCGGTGGGGTTAAACGTGACACTTAAGCCCTTATACGCGGCCCCGTTTGAGATCCTCTCATTCCCATCGGCGTTAAAGCTTTGTAAAGAGATCGAATGACTTTGAAAATGATCCGATTGTTTTTAAAAACATGTGTATCGATTCCGGCAAATTCCTTGTACCAACTCCTTCCTCTTAATGCCTTTCTCCAATGAGTGGGAGCACTTTCAGGCAGTCTCAACACTTCTTTCGCGAAAGAGGTCAATAGTTTTAAGATCACTGTTGCCATTTTGGAAAAAGTCACTCGCATTTGTCTCATGGTTGCTTATTACCCTGATTGTTGTTTAGACATGCCATTGCGCTGTGGAAAGAATGGAACTTGAAGAATAGTAAAAGCCATCATCACCATAATTCAAGGTTTTGAAAAGGTAGAATGTAATTTCCAATCCCTTGCACCTTATGTCGTGTCGGACGAAGCTTTAAGAGATATTGTTGCTCAGAAGAAGCGTCACCTTCCTCTCTGATTGTATACATTTTCTGAGTCCTGTTTTCAACAAGTACTAATTCGGAGCTTTCAACCAGCGCAAATGAATTGTCACTTGAAATAAAGTGATAAAATATCATTATTAATAAAGCGTCCTTCCTTTATATACACACTATATATATCACTCATCAATCAAAGTGATGACGTTGGATGTTTACGTGTAGTCACTTTTATAATTCGTTAACGTTATATTAACATATATGCAGCAGTTGCTGCAATCCTTCCAAGCGGAACCTATTGATTACACCATTAATTACTTTGGTTTCCAATATCATTTAACATACTTAGAAACCACAAACCAACCCACCGCGCTCTGAATTATTAAGTTTCGCATTCTTTTCTTATCACTACTCCTTGGATTTGAAAAACTTTTTTATGCTATTCAAAGAGCCTGCATAGCCAGCATTCAATAGAGGCTTGTAAATAGGTAGACATTTGTGTGGGTATTGCGCAAAAGCTAAATCACGAAACGAATGAAATCATCACTTGAATTTTGAATCAATTTACACTTCTTCTTATTATCAAATTGTATCCTGTTTTTTAACTTTCGAAACGCCTTTTTAAACTGACTTGGAAGGTTTGAAGGGACCGTTTCGATTGACGAGACGAGAAGATGCCGCTTCCGTTTTACAGACATTTTTATTCTTAATATGGAAATAGATAATAAAATTTACATATTTTTGCTCTTAGTACTTACAACATTATACACCAAAAAGCTTACATAGCATTCACCATATCACGCAGAGTTTGTTGCTTGGTACTTATAAAATTACACAAAACACTTAACAAGTTGTAGAGAGGGAAACTGATACACACTCACATCGGCCTTAAGAGTCCTGAATTTGTAGCAGTTATGAGCTGCTCAAGTGTCTTTCATTAGATGTTGTTGAAATGGACAGCACATACAGCAGGGCTTTGAATGGAAAGTCTTTAAATATATTGGCATAGTATGCCCGCATCAAACTGATCACTCTCCACCGAATGTCCTTGAGCAGCAAACATTGATGCCTTTACTGATGGCGGTCCACTGAACAAGTCCAGTTTACATTTCTCACCCTTTTTCTCGTCAAAGTAGCTGGAGGTGATAATGTCATGGAGACATGTGTTGTGGTTTCCGTTGGATACTGCTGCACCAACAGCGAGAGTATTCCGGTACAATCTCAGTTTGAGCTAGTGGGCGAAATACTTCATTGAGCCAAAATCTTTGCGAACTCGTGTAAGAGCGTTGTTCATCGACTCTCATTAACATTCTCTGCACCACAACGTCCTCTCGCCGCAGCGTAAATACTTCACTATTTCCTCCATCAGATCCACCAAATCCGCTTTATAGCCAGTTTATTTACGGCAGAATAGAGAATTGAATATATTGCGGTGAAGAGTTGACTTCGGTAAATTATTGAAATGGGAATGTTTTTGGTACGTGAACGACATGCTGATTGACATTGTATTAGCCTCAAATTATGCTTGAAATAGAACGGTACAATGTCCTCCTTATATAGAAAAGCCACACAAAGACACAATAGTGACAAATCACAGACGTGCATGATGACTCATCATGTACGATATACAGTGACTGTTGAATATATTTCTTAATCACAAAGGGGACAAGATGAAGTTTCAAAGGGTACATAACATGTAGAACACATAACGCTATGAGAACATGGTAAAAAGAGAAGGGATCGCTCCTGTTTAAAACATTTAACGCAGTTCTGTTCACATAATAATTTAAATGTCTCTTCTTCTAATTTCCTTCTGAAGTCACTTTTATTGGGAGAACTTTTTATCAAAACACTGTCAAATGTCTCCTTCTTTCCATATCGTTCCAATTTGATCATCCTAATTTCACTATCATTGCAGTGTAGCATGGAGAAATCCTCTATCCACCTACGATCCAAATTGTGATTCATAGCATGCTCATCTACACCGTTTTAATCTCAAGTTCAGAAGTTTTAAAATGAAATTCAGAAATTTTAAAGTCAAATTCAGAAATGTTAAAATCAATTTCAGAAGTATTAAAATGAAATTCAGAAATTTTAAAGTCAAATTCAGAAATTTTAAAGTCATATTCAGAACATTTGAAATGAAATTCAGAAAATTTAAAATCTATTTCAGAAGAATTTTTAACATTTAAAAACTATCAAAAAACACTATATTCTCAGTAACCTGAACACATGGTGGATCGCTTCAACCGCTTTGGTTAACGTCCACATTGCCTGACAAGGTCCAAAAGTGCACATCTCCTAGAATATTTTACAAACTGTGGTTGTGAAACCGATATCGTTGCGATATTTTGCAATTACGATAGATTGTTATCGAGTTTGTCGTTGTCCGACATATCTAATTTAAATTTTCAACTTTGCTTGTATTTGCTCTAGTAAACCCGAGTATTTTATTGTACGCTCCTTTCGGTCATTGGTGAATTTACTGGTGATTTTGAATGTGATAGATGGATGTTCATCTTAGGAAAATTGATTATGGCACGGAGTGTTTATAAGTTGAAAAGACATATTATCATCGATGTAAACGTGTTGGTTGCAAGACATCAATCTAGCTAATCCGAATTTCTTGTTTGACACTAACGATTTCATACAAACGAATTCACAGTGGCACAAAAAACAAATCAGCTAACATAGGGCCTGCAATTTTCCACATAGAATTTCCCTAACCTGCTTGAATGCTAAAGCCACAAAAAACAAACGAAAAACTTCCGAAATAACAAACTTAATTGCGGACTTCAACATTTCCAAACTAAAACAGTGATAACCCTTGTACGTTTTACAGCGAAAAAAGTTTTATTAAAACCAACACAAAGAAATTTTCTCGACGTGGAGTCCCAAGCAAGCTAAACAAATGTGCACATATGTCTTCATGATTGAGGTTAGTGTACAATGTAGTAAAAATCGAATACTTGAATTGAAAAGACATTATTTTTATTATTTGCAACGTTCAAAAATTCTTCAGTAGACTTAATGCTCCAAAAACATCGGAAGCCACTATTCTTCTGTATTGTTTCACAATAAAGTTTAAAAAAGTCTCTTATTAAGGAAAGACCCTTATTAAGAACAATTGACAATTGTGCACTCGTACACTTACGCGCTCCAGCAATAAATCTAAACTTATACGGTGACTTGTGAAACTTCGGAATACAAAACAATTTAGGCAACTTTTTACAATCATCGGAACAGTTTATACCAAATGACTTAACAAGTGAACAGTGACGGTCAACAATTTCACTGCTACCTTCCGAAGAAACAGAGTAAGTTGCATTGCCAACAGGTACCAAACTGTTTAAATCAAAACCTAGTTCTTCCAACATGATGTTGATATACAATTTCTTACATATAATAGCAAAATTATTAGCCGCTTTATCGACGAGCACAATGACAAAATGATCATGCATACGTTTAATGCTCTCATCAAGTGATCTAATAGATTTAAACTTTCTTTCGAATACATTTTCACAATACTTTAGTCTTTTTATACGTTTACAAATGAGGTCTATTATCTCACCCTCCCAATCATCGAAACGATCACGATCAATCTTAAACACTTTGGACATTTTATCGGCGTGGGTCTTAACACAAGTCACCAAGTCAACTTTAACCTTATTCCATGGCAAAAATTGAGGAATACGAAATTTAAACACTCCGTGCCATGACATTCCTAAGATACATCATCAATCACATTCAAATCACCAGTAATCACCAATGACCGAAAGGAGCGTAAATAAAATCGGGTTTACTAGAGCAAATACAAGCAGAAGTTGAAATATTAGATATGTCGGACAACGACAAACTCGATAACAATCTATCGTAATTGCAAATACGCAACGATATCGGTTTCACAAGTTTGTAAAATATTCTAGGAGGATGTGCACTTTGGACCTTGTCAGGCAATGTGGGCGTTAACCAAAGCGATTGAAGCGATCCCATGTGTTCAGTTACTGAGAATATAGTGTTTTTTGATAGTTTTTAAATGTTAAAAATTCTTCTGAAATAGATTTTAAATTTTCTGAATTTCATTTCAAATGTTCTGAATATGACTTTAAAATTTCTGAATTTGACTTTAAAATTTCTGAATTTCATTTTAAAACTTCTGAACTTGAGATTAAAAAGGTGTAGATCCATTAGTCGATCAACTAAATCACCAGCATTGATATTTTCACTGAGATTTGTTACAGTTTCTATAGCTTTGAACTAATATCCAAGGTCTCTTGCGACAACCCATGACGTTGGGATACTAGTCATCATTATGTATGTCATCAAACAACTATCTCATATTTATAGCATAGTTTGTCTACGTAAAAAGGAAAATCAATGTGACTGTCATCTTGATTACAATGGTTGCAATAGTCACAATAGTCGCAATTGACCAAACTCATTCAAAATCAAACAACGGACGTCTATCGGTACGTACCCAAGTGCTCAGAACCAAGTCACACAAGTTCGCTCATAGACGTTCCGAACACACAATGTACTCAACCGAGTGTACCGAACACATGTACCTATCCAGTAAAACAGATGTCATACATGTTCCTATTAATAACACTGAATTATACATGTACCTATCCGTGTTCCTATTGATAACACTGAATTTTACATGTACCCATCCATGTACCTATCCCTACCATAGTAGGGCACAGTTTTCACTACTTCCAGCCTCGTAGAACATTTCAAACAGCTTCTCCTGAAACGTGGAATATC
Organism: Prostheceraeus crozeri; assembly: GCA_907163375.1. Taxonomy (NCBI): domain Eukaryota; kingdom Metazoa; phylum Platyhelminthes; order Polycladida; family Euryleptidae; genus Prostheceraeus; species Prostheceraeus crozeri. The sequence continues at coordinate 6,582 of CAJQUW010010972.1, forward strand.
AGTGACCCTCATATTGGAGGAATGGAATACGTTCAAAGAGTACTGCAGAGGTATAGCCGATTCTCAAGGGACACAGTTGTTGGCATGGCTGCTCCGACAACACAATCAGACGTTCCCCAACTTCGCTGCACTGGTTGAGATGCTTTGTTGCTGCCAGTTAGCAATGCGAAAGTGGAGAGAGGTTTTAGCGCGATGCGGAGAATTAAGACTGACTAGAGATCAAGACTTTGTGAAGATACGCTGTGCAGTTTGTTGAGAATCAGTGTAGATGGCCCACCTGCAAACAACTTCGACACATCAAATGCTGTGAAGCGATTTTTGCACCAACCTCGTCGGCCCGGTAGTGATCGCAAGCGCCCGCATGATGAGTGATAATTCACTAGTTTCATTGTTATTCAGTGATTCAAATTATCTAGTGATTGATTGATAAGATGTTGACATGAATTTGTCAGAAACTGCTATTTTCTATTATGTTTCAATAGACACAAGGTCCGATAAAATATTAGTTCTAATTTAAAGAGAAAATTTGGTTAACAGCTCACATGCGTAATTCGTTGAGCCTACTAAACATTCTACTCTAGGTAACTTAAAACTAATTTACGAAACAGCGATACAAACATTGCAAGTTGCGATGCGAATGAGATTTGCATCGCAAAAAGTGCGATACATTATCAAAAAAAATAAATCGAACCCTGTATACATGTATGTACATCTTTTTCGATGGGGGACTGTCAGATGATTCATTTTAAATCTCAACTGAACTGAAACGGTGCGGGACGAACCTGAACGAACTGCGTTGCTAATGCAATTGAAATTGAAAGGCATTACAATCTGCTACACGCACGCAAATAATGAATGCACCATTACTAGCTCATCGCAAAACGTCGCAAATTTCAGGCAAGTTAAATGATATATTATGATAATGAACTTATTGCCTTTATATAGCAAAATTAATTCTACATGTGTGACGTAATGTGTGACACATGACGTAATTTACATAGTATGGTTGTGCTGAAATTACATGCTTAGTGTGATCGTTGTTTATGTCATTAAAGATTGCACACTTAAAGGTGGTCCAAAAGCATGACTTGTTGATTAAGAATGGTTTCTGAAGACTGATTTTCTTACTAAATCATTGATTAGGAAACAGATGACTATTCTCTTGTCTGAATAAATGATTTCGTTAATCAATCGTTTAGTCATTGCAAAATACTGCTGAACGTGGTCGTCTGATAATGATTGAACATTTGCTACGATTATATTATACTTACATTTTCATACAAATTGTTTGATTCGGTAATGAAGCAGACTTTGGACAGACTAACATGTTCCAGATACGTTGTAGGTCATATTTTCACAAGCCCATGTCAGTGGTGATCAAAGTTGAACTCTCAATGGTTGTTATTGACGTAGGACTAGCAAAGTACAAATTTACATAATCAATGTCTACATAGTCAAGTTACATAATCGACGGTATGCTGTTATAATAAGTATCTGCATATTCAACAGATACAAATTTTGTGAAATCAAATTTGAATCTACATGTATTTAGTTACTAATACGAAATGGATACCTCAAGCTTAGATATTTCGAATGAAATTCTTTCTCATGATTCACAACCTACAGGAAAAGAACCTACATACAGCAATTGAAAATATTCGAGTGATGAAACAACTAGCTTCAGTACAATAAAGAAATTTGTAGCTTTACCAGTCGTTTAATGATTTATGATCGTTTAATTTTGATAGGACTCCGACTCCAGGGGTTGATAGGACTCCGGCTTTTGATGGGACTCCGACTCCGAGTGGCAAGTATAATATAGCCTAGTTTTTTAAAAAACTGGTAGCCATTAAACTGGTAGATCATTATAGGCTTACTGGAGCCTATCTTCAGTGATCATTACTGTATCAATTATCAATCACTTTCGATGAAAATTTATCAAATGTCGCTATATGTTGGATCAGGGATGCGGAGTCGGAGTCCCGGAGTCCTATCATTTTTGTTGGAGTCGGAGTCGGAGTCCTATCAAATGATAGGACTCCCGACTCCGGCTTATAACTAGACCCGAAATATAATACAAACAAATTATTTATCCTCGTGCATAGCTGTCACTGTCTTGATGTCAACTTTCGCCGTCAAACAAAGGTACAGAGGCATGCAGTGCATGCAGAGCTTGTAATAGTTGAGGGAATGAACCGTGATAGTGAAAAACAGGATTGTCTTTTCACTGGTGATTTAGTGGAGAAGACAAGCCTTCCTAGCCTCGATCACACCTACGCACCAAAGGTCACATCAGAGACAAAAATGAAATGTAGTTTGTTTGACGAACATTACCTCTCACCCTACGTCTGCTAATGCGTGTATGTGATGGTTCCTCTAAGCGCATATTAAAATCGAAAGTGTTATCATATTTTATGGAGAAAGATGTGGGATTTTCCTGCCTGGTAGAGATTGGAGAAAAACCATGTGAAGCACACATCAAAAAGATGGTAGGAGCCGAGTCGCATGCATCCAACATAAAGCGACATTTGATAAACTTTCATCGAAAATGATTGATAATTCATGCAGCAATGATCACTAAAATAGGTTCAGCTAAACCTATAATGATCTATGATGTAGGTTGCCGGTTTGTTTTTCAAAAAATTGTGCTTTATGTACTTGCCACCCGGAGTCGGAGTCCTATCAAAAGCCGGAGTCGGAGTCCTATCAACCCCCGGAGTCCTATCAAAATGATAGAACTCCGCATCCCTGTGTTGGATGCATGCGACTCGGCTCTTCCCATCTTGTTGATGTGTGCTTCACACGGTTTTTCTCCAGTCTCTACCAGGCAGGAAATATGATAACACTTTCGATTTTAATATGTGATTTGGATGAGCCATCACACACGATTAACGTGAACAAACTATCTCAAACAGATTAGTATTTCATTTTTGTCTCTGACGTGACCTTTGGCGCGTAGGTGTGATCGAGGCTAGGAAGGCCTGTCTTCTCTATTACATCACCGAGTGAAAAAAAATCCTTTTTTCACTATCACGGTTTGTTCCCTCAACTATTACAAGCTTTGCATCCAGCAGTGTCTCTGTACTTTTGTTTGACGGCGAAAGTTGACATCAAGACAGTGACAGCTATGCACGAGAATAAATAATTTGCTTGTATTATATTTCGGGTCTAGTTATAAGCCGGAGTCCGGATTCAAGGGCCATGTAATAATTCAATTACAGCCTCTTTCATAAAGTTCATAACCATAAAATATCCTATATTTCCTTCGTTGGTCAATTGGTTGCTGAATTGCAAATCATCTTTCAGAAGTGTTAGTTTTTAAGGAAAGTGAAGTCCCGGCATTAGTGATGATTCAAAGATTAGAACCGTTGAATAGAATGAACACTAAGTTCTACGAGTACAAAAGACTGAAGGAATTGCGTATACTGCTTAAATTAGACGTTATTTTTGTTATTCATGATCGCCAAGGAAAAGAAGAATTCATGTCCAGATTGTATTCGTTTACACAAGATGCCATATTTAATTAATACGACCGACAGAATGAAACAATAATGATAATAATAATAAAGCGTTTATTTCAAATAAAATAGATAAATAAATTTTCAATTTATTTCAAAACAAAGACGACATGATGGAGTACTGGAAAGGGATATGGGAAACCGAAAAGCAATACAATGCACAAGCTGAATGGCTACCGAAAATTGAGAGAAATTGCGAAAGACCAACTTATCAAGATAACGTCACAATATCTGAGGAAGACACAAAATACAAACTAGCTAGCACGACAAATTGGAAAGCAGCAAGCCCTGATAAAGTACAAGCTTTCTGGATAAAAAAGATGAGCAAATTACATGACAGGCTTGCGAAGTACTACGATGAGCTTCTTAGAAATCCAGATATGATGCCGAAATGGCTGGTCAATGGCAGGACGGTACTAATAAGAAAATCCGAAAACAAGCCGCCGACTCCGGACAACTTCGGGCCCATAACATATCTCCCGACCCTGTGGAAGCTATCACCGGAATAATTGGGCAAACAAGATCAATTGAAAACACGTCAAATCAAAAGAACAATAATGCATAAGGAACAAAAAGGGTTGCCTTCCAAGATGTAGAGGTACTAAAGAACAAAAAAAAAAAAATTGCCATAGACAGAACGATCACCAGTGGTGACAACAGAAAGCGAAAAATATAAACTTGGTCAATGGCATGGGATCGATTAATTCTCAAGAGGCTTTCGATTTCATTCCGCATTCTTGGTATTATCAAATGCCTTGACATGTACCAAAGTTAACAAAGTCATGCAAAAGTAATACAGCATCAATGAAAAAGTGGGAGACAAATTTGGACACATGGAAATGAAGAATAATTGGAACATAAAGATCAAAAGAGGGATCTTCCAAGGGGAACTCGCTTGTCCCCTCATGTTCTGCCTTGCAATGAACTCCTGTCAGTGAGGTTCCTGCACGACATAGATAGGATCATATAGGCTAGCAAAGGGACAAAAGATCAACCATCTACTATATATGGACGAATTTGAAACTGTACGCGGAAAACAGAGGAAAGCGACATCAACTGCCTAATTCAACACCAGTGAAAACATACAGCGATTTTTTTTTTTTTGATATCAATTGAGATTTTCGGAATCGAAAATGTGCGCGACCAATATCCATCGAGGAGAAAGTATACAAACAGAAGGATATCAGAGCGAAGAAGTTCATAAAAAGGATGTTACCGAAGAAGGATTATGAATATCTCGGAATCCTTAACATTCATACGAACCTTGATTAAATTAACAAAAGGGATGGAAAACCAAGGGCAGTCAAGGAGTTACAAGAAGAGATTGATTGGAAATTACTGAAATCAAACTTGTAGGGAAGAATATAAATTGAGGCATAATGTATATGCTGTCCTGTGAATTAGTCATGAGTGGTGTTTGAAATGGACAGTGCAATAGATAATGAATAAACGAGAAAGCACCGCAAACTCTACAATGTAAAAGGATTACATCCAAAGGTGAATTGACGCCTTATAGCGGGATGGGGTGGTAGGGGATGAAAGAACACTAAGGGAGGTTATAGAACAAGAAGACGGAGAATAGAGATATAAAAGATAAAGCGACGACCTGCTGGCGGTGGTAAATAGGCGATCTGTCGGCAACGACAAGAAACTCCGAAGAATGGAAGAGGAGGTGATGAAGCTTGGTAAAGATGGGAGGATAAGAAATGCTGATGGTCAATATCGCAAAGACAAATGGAAGACGTAAGTCAGGCGAGCTTGTACGGTGGCTGAAATTGTCTCAATCGAATTGATGACAATGAGGGAGATACAGCAGAAAGGAAAGCGATAAAGACGGAAAGCATTATACTACTCAACCTCCGCTAGATGAAGATGAGAATTGTGATGTAGAGATGAGGACAGTATGACAATATTACAGGTTGCTTAAGTTGGCACCAGGAATATTGAGTCACAATGAGGTTGCAAACAATATTCGGGAAATAGTCGTATACATAACGTCCGAAGCATGGACCAGTCCACCAGATATGAAAGGACAGAGAAGATATTATGTGAACGAAATAAGAAAGAAAGAGATACGCATGGAGCCAGATGTGTAGTTGTCAATAAGGAGAAAAAGCTGGGATTCATATAGACATAGGGTACCGAGGGAAAGGAACATAAGAAGCAAAGAACAAGGAAGATCACTAAGTATAAGAATTGAAACTTGAAAATTGAATGCAAAAAAAATGTGGAAGATATGTTAAAGTGGTGCATTCGTTGTTGGAGCTTAGGAGCATCAGAAAAGTTAACAATACTGAAAGAAATCCCCGGTTCGACACGGGTCTCAGTTAGAAGGTGCTCTACTTGGCAGTGTCATTATTAGGATTTTATTTGAGTTGGTTAGGACTCGAGATGGATGTATAACCGACATATTGTGTGAGGTCGAGACAAAAAAAAACAGAAGCGTTAATTCAAAAAATAACTGAAAATCGTACAGATATTGGTCTTGATTACGATCTTACATAGCAAGAAATCAGATGAAGTTACGCAATTTTCAAGACAATGTTTATTTTTTTAACAAATGAATTAAGTAATTTAGTGACTAGTGGAAAAAGGATCCTTGCTACCTTTCAGTACGAGTAAGTTGTTGGCTGTGAATGTGTTGTGTGTTGAAAGTGTCGGATGTATTTGTAGAAGCTGGCTTTTAGAAGCTGCTTAGAAGAGTGTATGTCGATTTCTCTCTTCTGACGAAAGTAGAGCATGAGCAGTTTATAGGTGAGTTTATGAGTTGATGGTATATGTAGATGAGAGAGTGTCTAGTCTCTGTAACTTAATATTACTATCGATGGTTTTTCGGGGAGTTACACATTAGACAGCGGCAGGATGAGGTACTCCAAAATTGATCGGGATTCAAGCCGTTCCAAACTTGCTGAAGTTCAACGATGTCACAAACTTCTTCAATTTCTTTAAGATGAAGAATCGTCTATCTCCCTTTTGACAAAAATATTGGAAACATGATCGTCCCATGTCAGCTTGCTATTCAGGACAACTCCGAGTATGTTCAGTTTTGAAACTACAGGAATAGGAAGTGGAATATTAGAAAATGCCCCACGCCTGTCAAATAGCAACACGCAAGATTTCTGTTTGTTGAGGACAAGTTTATTTAGTTGGCACCATTCCTCAATATTCCAGATTTCCTCAAGAATACTTTTCTTTGCGTCACTGCCTTTCTTTATAGGTATAACCATATTGATGTCGTCTGCATATTTCACTAATGTGGTAGTGAAACCTAATGGGTATTAGACTTTAAACATTACAGCCAAACATTGAAGTAAAAAAATGACAACAAAAATTAGGTGAAATAATTAGAGTAGAAGCAAATGAATGCGAATCAAGTGTTTTCAATCAATTTTCAATTATGTACACACGCCTTTCGAATAGTAAAAGAAAGTTTCATTAAAGAATAGGCAATAGTATCAGCAATATGTAGTAATCAAACTGAAAAAATAAGGTTGTTATATTTAGCGCATTGTTTTTTGGACCAAAACAATAGGTTTAGTGATGCCTTATTATAGATGCTGCTGCTTTTGACGAATGTGCTGATGTCTTGCTAGTCATTAGCCAGTGACCATCCTTATGAACGTATAACTGTTTTATTATTTTGTTTTACGCTCTTTATGCATGTGAATCACTTCTGTGCAACAAAAATCCAATTTCACAATTATGACTACTGATTTCTCAATAAACACCATGCTATTTTACTTTTATATCCAACATGTTGCTGCTATCTGTAAGACGGTTGTACTGAAACTGCAAATCAATGGATGTGGGAATTACACTGATTGATGACAAATTCACATATAAATTGGAAGCAATTTTTCCAAGCTTCTCACATAAGTATTTGCGCAGATTTGGTATGTTTCCATGTGAATATTGACTGCTTTTCGCTTACGTTTGGTATGTAACGACGACCAACTCCCATCAAATGATTGGACTCCGGACTCCGGCTTATAACTAGACCCGAAATATAATACAAGCAAATTATTTACTCTCGTGCACAGCCGTCACTGTCTTGATGTCAACTTTCGCCGTCAAACAAAGGTACAGAGACACTGCTGGATGCAAAGCTTGTAATAGTTGAGGGAATGAACCGTGATAGTGAAAAACAGGATTGTCTTTTCACTCGGTGATGTAATAGAGAAGACAAGCCTTCCTAGCCTCGATCACACCTACGCGCCAAAGTTCACGTCAGAGACAAAAATGAAATGCTAGTTTGTTTGAGAACATTACCTCTTACCCTCACGTTAATCGTGTGTGATGGCTCCATTAAAGCGCATATTAAAATCGAAAATGTACTCATATTTTATGGAGAATTATGGGGGATTTTCCTGCCTAGTAGAGATTGTAGGAAAACCGTGTGAAGCACAAGTGATGTGCAATGTTGGTAGACCTTCATAGAAAATGACTGATTTGATGCAGCAATGATCACTAAAATCAGGCTCAGGTAAGCCTATAATGATCCATGATGTAGGTTACCAGTTAATTTTTCAAAAATCTAGGCTTTATATACTTGCCACCCGGAGTCGGAGTCCTATCAAAATGAGAACTTTTCATGTGAGAACTTTTCATCAGAAAAGTTACTTACACGGAGTCATTTCCTAAGTGAGCTGTCACAAAGAAGAGACGACGGTTGTACGATCTATGATGGCTGACTCCATTATATCACTCAAGTTTTCAACTTACTTTTATTGATCACTCAACTTTAGAAGCTTCGACTATTTCAGGACGGAAAGATTCGTGTTCAAGAACGGAAATTCAGGAACTGTGATTCACTCTTACCCAGGAAAGGATGTATTCCAGTATATAATTGAAACATGATGATGCCAAGTGCCCAGACGTCCATCGTATAGTAGTTTGTGGTATTTCTAATTTCTCCACGTGCATATTCTGGAGTAACATCGTATGCAAGTGTTCCTGTTCTTCGATCTTCTTCTTCAATCGGCGTATGTGGCTCCTGTTTCATCACCGCAGAGTCAGATACATCGAAAAACCCGTATGAGTGATGAGCAGCTTTTGGATTTGAGAAGCCAAAATCTGTTACTCGGAGGTGATAATCACGTCCGATCAGGATGTTTGCGGGTTTCAAGTCCTTATGCACCAATTTTATACTGTGGAGATAAGTAAGAGCCGAAGCTATTTCTCCGGAGTACATGTAGAAAAGCAATCTGAAAAAAGAAAATGTGGAGCTTTGATTTGTTATTGAGTGCACTAGTTGTATCAAGAGTTACAAGGAATTCAACAAGAGTAAACCCAAGGAAACATTGGAAGTTAGAAAATAAACCAGAGTGCTTTTCCAAATCTCGAGATTTCGGTATTATGACAAAGAAATAAATTCAATCCCGGGATTTCCAAACAAATCACTCGACCGCAGTATATCTGGGGGAGAAAATTACTTTCCTATTTGCTACTTCGCACAAACTGACCGTCAGTGACCAACATATACTAGATGCACCACATATCTAGGGCGACATTAGAGCTATATCTGTACAAATATATCTGACGTCATAAACGTGCATATAATTCCCACAATTTTTGCGACAAATTTTTTGATTGAATAAAGTTTGTGATTGCCTCATGCTCACAAAGATTCGTTGATGATTCGAGATGATGGCAACGCCAGGCTATGTCAACCAATTGTTATTAATATATTTTTCTGAAAGCGGCTAATATGACCTGTCAATTGCGCAAAGTTTGCGCAATGAAAGACAAATCAAGTCAATCCTTTACAAAAATGGAATCTGTGATTGATTTCATGCTGCATTGGTTGCAGTTTAGAAAGCAATAAAACTGTGTTAGCAACCATGATTTATACGAGTGAACAAGTAGCACTTGTGAACAAAAAGCGCAAAAGTACTTACCTCCTGAAATTTGCACCTTGTGGTGCATTTGCTTGATTTTCGTCCCTTTGATGAAGCAAAATTTCTTCTTTGATTTCTTTAAACGTAAAATCATACAGACGTTTTGTCATCGTTTTGTGTAACTTTTGATCAATAAAATGCGACAATGAACCAAATGGAGCGTATTCCATAAGAAAAAAGTAATGAATTCTTTTCTCTGGACATCTTTCACACCACGAGGCTTTGATTTGTGAGATGAATGGATGAATTGTTAGTAACATCGTGTCTTTTTCACGTAGTACATTAATTTGTCGAATAAAATATTGTTTTATGTCTTTTTCACTTGCTGTATTCGGCACTGCTACGCTAACTTGTTTCAGAGCATATTGTTTGGAACTGATATGTGACCTTGTTAGATAAACTTTCCCATAAGATCCTCTGCCAAGAAGTCGGCCCTTTCTCAACAAAGTTTTTCTTAGCATATTAGCTGCGCGAGACAGCCTCAACAGCAATGAAGCTTTTTCAGGCTTGGAAGCAAGAGTTTTAATTCTTTGTTTCATACCTCCAACTATTGCATTTCCACTAACTGCAAAATGTCTCGCGAAAGGCAAAGCAGCTTTCAGCGTTATTTCTGTTATACTTCGGAATTCCAGCTTGACGATTTCATCACCTTGCTTAGGTAATGGATCGACAGGATCTCCTGAAAGTCGATTTTCACCTAACTTCGACTGACCATCTGCACGTGCAGTGCTCATCCTTGTTGTCTCTTCCTTTTGATCAGCATGCGTTACATTTTCCAGGACGTGGCGAACTTCCTCGATGTTTCGTTGGGTGATTCTTAAGATTTATATGGTGAACTGTGGACGCTTTATTTAATGAATGTCACATTTTGAATTAACGTTTTGCTGAAACATGTGAAATTTTTTTCAACCATATCTATGTTACTTTAAGTCTTGATGCTTTGTCATTGAAAACGTAATTCTATGTCACTTAAACATGTCACTGAAATTTCTAGGATTCACAGCACACTTAATTGACTAGCTGCTGCTAACTGTGATTCTTGAATTATTAAGTATTAGATAGAGTACTTGTTTCGAATACTTAAAGAGGATAAAGCACGAAGTATTTTACCTTCTAAGGGTATGAAAATAAATAGGTACTCCATCTGACTCAAAGCATGTTTTCCATATGAAAGCAGTGCTACATTTTCTCTTGGAAAATAAGGCATCGATACTTTCAATAAAGGTACACGGACCCTAATCGCATTGCCTTCTCATTGATTTCGTGACATGTACTTAGTAAAAAATATTGAAGTATTTAAGTTTAAAATTGATGGTGGCACACGGGAGGTTCTTCATTTCAAGTTTTGTTTCACGAAATTAAAACTGCGCTCCCTTTCTTTTTAAGCCGAAGTTATATTTATTGATTTAAAAGAAATACAGATGAGACGGGTCGACCGGTTTCTGCACTCAGTGCCTTTCTCAAGACCAAACACTTAAAATCGTAGCTTTTAAGTGCTAAGAAACCTTTTTTTAAGTGTTGGGTCTTGAGAAAGGCACTGAGTGCAGAAACCGGTCGACCCGTCTTATCTGTATTTCTTTTAAATCAATAAATATAACTTCGGCTTAAAAAGAAAGGGAGCGCAGTTTTAATTTTGTGAAACAAAACTTGAAATATTTAAGTTTACATGCACATGTAGGCCATATTCGCTAGTCCAGCACGTACATGTTGCTGTATGGCCTTAAGAGAAAATGTAGCTATCGTTGGGACGGTTTTAACTAATATGTAGCCCATTGATGCGCAAGCACATTACAATGGTTTGATCTTTCCTGATTGATGATTCGCAATAAAAGAACTGGAGTATAGCGAAGTGCTGCACATGATTTTCGGGAAGCCCAGTCAAATAGCATTTCTATTGAAAAACATATTTCTTTACGATTGGATGACGATATCATGACTTATGTCAGTGATGAAGCTTCAATCACCATACATATAGGGCTGTCATAGTCTTGCAAAGTAGGCCTGCATATTTTTTACAGGTGACGGTCAGTCAGCTCGACCGGCACCGACCCGGCATGGAATTTTTCATATCGACTCCACCTCTGGATCACATTGTACTTTAGACTTGAAATATCAGGAGCAGATCATCTCGATAAATTTTCAGCCAGCGCGAGAAGAGTTAGTTTGATGCGATGAAATTGTCAATTCAAGCGCTGAACCAATTTTCGCATGTCATCTGCCGCTTTTTCTTTTGTGATTGCATCGTACGTTATATTGCATGTGGAAGTGCATCTCCTCTGCAACTGCATGTACTAGCACATGCAACAGTTTTGAAATTTCCAATTCACAACGGCAATGGCAGTCAACGCAGCTCATCATCTTGGCCTTCTGACAAAATATGTCTCACTGAGGGCGAATAGAATTCTCCAAATGTAGACCTGGAATTTCATGAGAGTCCCACTTACATTTACAAACAATAACAAAGCTCAATATTTTTCAAAATATAATTTTCAACCAGTAGTCATGTTTTTTGATGTATTTGGTTATTGTATAAGTTACGCAGTTGTCAGTCATATCCTTACATCCATAAGTCGTTGAAGTTAGAATCAACACTAGCATCAATTTTTTCCACCAGAAACCATTCATCAACACGAGGAGTTTGCTCATTGCTATCTCAAAATCAAAAAGATAATAGAAATAGGTCAAAAGGTCATTTGAAAGAAAAAACTTAATGCTAGCTTCACCAGGTAACAAAACGAAATCGCCCGCTCAAATAAACAACTCAGCATTCAAAAATGAGTCACTCACGAATTTGTCCAAATGGTTTCAATACTCTCCGACCTCTCAAATAGCATAAATACTCATCTATGTACCAAAATATTAAGACTAAGTTAATGTTAACTTTAATGAAAGTGGCGTTGAGTTAATCTTGGTCCTTGGTGAAGTTAGCAATAACTTAATCTAACTTGTTCTAACTTAAACTTAACTTGTTGATGCTAACTTCAACGACTTCATGCATTAGATGCCAAATATTTAAATCTTTTCAGTCACACATATCAAGAAAAACTGCTGCAGAAGTTGTGTTTATAGTCGCATGTTAAAAAGCTACTTTCTTCGATATCCATCAGCTACGAGAGTGTACGTGCATCTCGAAAAGAGCTTTTTGTGGTCTTCGAGTGTCAGATGTAGACATACCTATATTGTTGGGTGAATCTTTACAAGTCGTCATCTATGCCCTTTCTTCAATTTCCATAGATCTACCGTCACTCCTCATCCTCTCAGCTCCAGAACTGATATCCCAAAATACCCAAGCATCAGACAGTGGAATTATTGCAATATGGAGCTTCTCAGAAGCATCCTCAAATTGATTTCAGGATAGATGTTCGAGGGTTGGGTTCATAGAGTAAGCATATCAGGTAGAGTGGCAACTCCGCATTTATTAAATCCCCAATGTGTCTACACTTTCGACTTTATTAAATGAACTTCATTAGACAAAACTAATTAAACAAATCTTTAAAAGAGAAAACTTTAGACGAAAAAATGTTAGAGAACAAAGCAATAAAAAAATAATTTGTTCAGTAAAATGTCTTTGTTGTATTCCAATGTTACCACAAAATTCAAATATTATATTTTAAAAAATGGATGAAATTAAAGCTGATAATAATAACAAAAAAATATTATAACACTATATTTGTATATTTTATCACTCGGTAAACAATTGTTCCATAACTCTATCATGAATTTTTTTATCAATATTAATTGTAATGAAGCCGCAATCTTTTGACCAACCATTGTTACACAAATGTTTAAATTCATCTTTATCTCTCATACATAAATCTCTTAACAAATCACATAAATTTCACTTCACCATTGTTGGTATCTGGATGACGGCATCCTTGCTGGAAAGAAAGAAAAAGTTCTAAAGCATACGAATTACGAAGGTTTTATGTTCGCAAGGTGATGATTATAGGACTCAAAGCTGCAGACTAAAAAAATGTGTGAAGCTGTTTCGGTAAAGGGGCGTAAAGGCAAACTTAAACTTGAGACTTTCAGTCCTGACCTTCTTAAAAATCTAATTTCAGCCAATTTCGAAGGGTACTTGGATTCCGCCTGTTGGAGATCCACAATTTCTGCTCCGAAATTATGGAGAAATAAGCGTGTTGTGAAATCCTTGCAACTGCTGAATTATATCTCTCGGTTACGGGATCCACAAGTTTCACTATCACTGCCTGAGGACTATGTGCCCGGGTTCTGTTAGGATTACTTCTTTTGGCAAGAACTGTTTCCCCCTGAATACACCGAAAAGCATTCGGAGAGTTTGACAAAGAAAGTTCGAAAATGTCCTAGAAGACTAAGGTATTGCCATTGTACACCTATCGGAAGAAGCATGGATGCAATGCCAACTTAAAGTTATGTTTGGTTGGGACTAGGTGTTCGGTCGACAATGAAACATTCTTCAGCAGCCTATCTTGCATCGCTCAGTGCATCAATTCCGCTGCGAGTATCAGGTAGACAATACCACAACATACAACTCTTGCCTTCAAGGCAATTTCCTCGTATAATTCGATGGTAAAGAAGAGCAAAAACATTCTAGCCAAATGATTCTTCATTTCATCGACACCCTTCACAAAAACATCTGTCAACTTTCATTGATTACAGACTAACAAAAGACCTTAATGACCAGTGCAAGTCCTGCCACATCAAAATTAGGATACACTCGGTCATTGCGACCCGATGCGTCTAAATGGCTAACCGTTTTTTCCATTCATACCTGGATTGGGTTTCAGACGATCACCCGGAAGAATTTCGAAAGTGTTAATTAAAAATGGGTGGCTCCGGCTTGCCAATGGACGACTTGGTAAAACTCATGTGTCCAAATTGTCCAGGATTTTCATTAGACCCGTTGGGCCATCACGCTTTGACATTGTAAGAGCGGGGAAGCTTTGGAGACAAGTCGGCATTAATGCTCTGCGTAATCAGCTAAAGCAAATCTGCGAATGAGCAAAACCTTCGACCTGCCAATTTCCGAAAAAAAAAAAAAAAGGGCGCCGGTTGTGGTCACTCCGACACTAACAGAAGACCAGACAGGAACATTCTCCTGCCAGATTGGAGTCTAGTCGTCCAGCACAGTTGACCTGACTGGTTCGTCCAGCAGCAGTTGACCTGGACTGTTGTGCATCCTGCATATCAATAATACTGTTCCATGAGCGAGCACAACGGAAGGAGTCAACCTTGTTGGCGGCTGAAAAAAAGAAAGGCATACCTCCAACGACAAACAAATGTGAGGAGCTTAGGCTGGATATCATTCCGATGGCAGTTACATCCATGCATTCCGATGGCAGTTACCATCCGATGGCTCATGGTGGGAGATGAAGAAGCTCTCTACACATTCTCTCGAGTTGCTTTCCAGACTGTCCACTCAGAACTTCCAGTGGACCTTTTCTGAGGCAGGTGAGGCCATCCTGAGAAAATATGTCCATCGCATTGATGCGCCATAACTCCCGAGCAAATGCTATCAATGAATCTAGGGGAGATTGGCAAGGACACGAACTGGTTCTGAGCTGGAGCATCAAGTTTATTTTGACTCTAAACTTCTTCTTTTTTTCTCTCTCACTCTCTCTTTGAATCGGTCGTAATGACTTAGGTTTAGGTTATAATATTTGTTTTTTCAGGATATATTGTTTTTTCAGGATTTAGGTATTCAATTTTGATGTGCTGTATATTTTTTAAAGCTATTTACGAAATAAACTTGCAGATATTAAATGAACTCGAGGGGAATACAGTCGGAATTGTTTCCAAATGTGAGATGTACACATTTATGCAGTTTTGAAGAGATTACAATGGAATTGACTGATCATAATTGTAATACAGAAGGAAGTGATATTATTTTGCAGATCCTCCGTTTCACAACAGCCTTGGATCGGTAATGTTTGTTAAATTAGCAACTCGATGACCTGATATTGCTGTCATGATGAACCTCAAGAGAATCTTCTTAAGCGTGATCGTGCCACTGGTAGAGCAAAGTAACAGAATCAAAGACAATGATTTCAATTAACTTTGAAAGATGTAAATGGGTACACATCACCATTCAGATTCAAGAAATGAAACATGAATTTAGTGAATCAGAAAATCATGCCGATGAAAATTGAATTAAAAACTTGAAATTTCAGCCAAGAAAGCACGAATGATATCACGATTTCTTCATGAAGACTTACATTATAATACGGATCATGAAATTCCTCTGATAATCAGCTTAATTTCCGCTTAGTTAGGATGCTTATTAGCAACTATTCATTACTTTGATATCCAACTTGCTTCATACTGCTCATATAGGGGAGTCATCTCAGTAGATATAAATGTGAAAAAATTTTGACTTTTTTAAAAGTGCTCAAATAATTTTTGGACCACAGGAACGTAATCTCCGCAAAAAACTGAATCTTTTCATGTAAAAATTTTCAGTATATACAGATACCTTTTTGAGTGGACACTCTACCTATATATCCCTACTCTATGGTTGGGTTCGATTCCAAGCTGGCTCCAGAACTGATATCCCAAAATACCCATCAGACATCAGACAGTGGAATTATTGCAACATGGAGCTTCTCAGAAACCTCCTCGCATTGATTTCAGGATAGATGTACGAGGGTTGGATTCATAGAGTATATATCCCTACTCTATGGTTGGGTTCGATTCCAAGCTGGCAAGCCATTTTACATGGTTCTGCCAGGAGCAAGGCGAAAAGAAATACCTTTTCGACCTCGTGAAAGCCAGAGGCATTAGATTCTGGAATTGATTCTCCGAAGTCTCCAGGAAGCAATTGCTACTGCTATAAAAACCAGGGAGATTGCGTCAAATTGAGCGCGGAGAGCCTTGGTGCTGACAAGGGTTTAAAAAACATTTTTTGAAATGTTCTAAAATGAAAAAACATGATGCTTTTGTCCTTTTGTGTTTTCTGCATTTGCTTTTTCTAATGCCTTCATTTTTTGACGCTCCTGTCCAAAGATATTTAATATTATAAAGGGCTAGATAGGAAATAGACGTGTTTTTACCTTGTGTGCAACGAAATCAGTGAAAATCAGCTGATTTTGCATGAATTTGAAAATATTTGTAAGCGAGCAACAAATATTCCTTTCCATTGCCTCCTTTTAGTAATTGCAGAACTAAAACGCATTTTGATAATAAATCAAGAAGTTTTTATATGTCTAAAAAGCAACGTCCGAATTGCAACAAATAGGGCCTAAGAGTACAACATTCCACTTTTTCAGATGTCTTGCAAAAACGTCTTCAGTTGTAGATAAGAGCACTGCTGAAACAATTCTTTCAATTAGACTCTATTGCATTATTTTATGGCAGTTGATTCTTAGATATATGAACAGCGGATGTTTAGGAATAATACAAATGAAAACCGATTGTTTCACTTTTAGATGAAAGCAGAGTAAAGTTCACCTGCAATTTACCAGATGCATGACTAAATGACTTCTCTGAGCAGAATAATGAACCACGTCTTTACTTGTGATCACGCAGCCAGATTGCTTCTTTCTAATAAGTCCGGTACCTGGCGATGGTTGTACACGTATATCATTGCTGTGCCCACTTGCACCGGCCCCAGACGCAATTGCCAAGCTTGGCAATAATATAACGCAGGGTTCGATTTAATTTTTTGATCATGTATCGCACTTTTTGCGATGCAAATCTCATTCGCATCGCAACTTGCAATGTTTGTATCGCAGTTTCGTAAATTAGTTTTAAGTTACCTAGAGTAGAATGTTTAGTAGGCTCAACGAATCACCCATGTGAGCTGTTAACCAAATTTTCTCTTTAAATTAGAACTAATATTTTATCAGACCTTGTGTCTATTGAAACATAATAGAAAATAGCAGTTTCTGACAAATTCATGTCAACATCTTATCAATCAATCACTAGATAATTTGAATCACTGAATAACAATGAAACTAGTGAATTATCACTCATCATGCGGGCGCTTGCGATCACTACCGGGCCGACGAGGTTGGTGCAAAAATCTCTTCACAGCATTTGATGTGTCGAAGTTGTTTGCAGGTGGGCCATCTACACTGATTCTCAACAAACTGCACAGCGTATCTTCACAAAGTCTTGATAAACACCCACCCCTCTAGTCAGACTTAATTCTCCGCATCGCGCTAAAACCTCTCTCCACTTTCGCATTGCTAACTGGCAGCAACAAAAGCATCTCAACCAGTGCAGCGAAGTTGGGGAACGTCTGATTGTGTTGTCGGAGCAGCCATGCCAACAACTGTGTCCCTAAAATGAGAATCGGCTATACCCTCTTGCTGTACTCTTTTGAACGTATTTCCATTTTCCTCCAATATGAGGCGTCCACTGAATTCCCACGTTTCAAGGAGAAGCTGTTTGAAATGTTCTAACGAGGCTGAATATTCTTCTTCACCAAACGAACTGGCGAAGTCGTTCAGCTTCACAAGGCCATGCATGACGTCAAGGATTGTAACACCTTCATCACACTGGAATGACTGAAGATCGTCGAATCGGCTTCTCAGACAGTTTGAAATCGCATCGACATATCCTGAAACGAGAGGTCCAGAACGGAGTCCAAGATTTCTCTGGCGCAACGTTGTTGAGCTTACACCACGAAACTCAACGGAGTTATGAGTCCAATCAACAGAAGCGTGAACTTGGCAAGTTCGGATGTCGCATCGAGCGAATCGTCTTTGAGTTTTTATCCAATGACCCGACAGGAGAGATTTCAGTTTCGCAATGCAAGATTGTTCAGATCAACAGAATCACTTTGAAGAAGAACACGAGAAGCTAGATAATGGCGTCAGGAGGCAGTCGTAAAACAACATGTGATCACGAAATTTGAAAGATGTTATTTTCTTCACATAACTGTGGATTTCGTTCTTTTGTCCACTGCTTTCACGTTTGTATTCCATCCGAGCACATTGACTCGAGGTGTGTAACTATAGCCGAATATCCGAGTAAAAGAGTGCTGAGAGCGCGAGATTTATGCTGAATCCATCTTGTACCATTCGCCTTTTTCAGGCTTGCGAATTCTCATAAATCCAATGTTTCAGCAAGACTTTGAAGTTCGCGAGTCGTTTGGGGCTCTTTTCGTACCGTGTAATATAAGGTCATGAGGAGAACGGCGATCTCGTCGAGGAAGGATGATTTGCAGGCATCCTTGGCTGCAAGTTCTAAGCGATGGTTCATGCAATGAACAGCAACCAACCAGGGCATGTTCTCTTTTAACAATGCACTAAGACCATGCCTAACGCCGAGGTTGACTGCTGCTCCATCAACACAGATGCTGACTAGTCGCTCCTTCAGGTCAATGCCCCAACTTGCCGCGAATCGCTCCAACAGAAGTTCGTGGATCCCTGCAGATGGTACCGTCGGCTCACATTGACTGCACAGAAGAATTTGCATTTCGGATGACCATCAGCGTCTATATACACGACATACATCATCTCCTTCTCCTGAACACTGCTGTCGGTAGAGCCATCCAGAAGAACAGTCACGAGGCGAGAGGTGCCGATCTCATTCAGCATATCGTCCTTGAAACAATCACCGATGATGTTAGCGAACTCTTGACACTTGTTCTCTGTAACTCCATGGCGCTTCTCCATCTCGACGAGAGCTGGATACTTCGTGAAAGGCATCTCCTCCTTTGCCACGACGTACGAAATGTCAAAGTTTGCTCACACGATCTGATTCCGCAGTCGTTCCAGCCGCGAACGCTCTTCCCAGAGGAGTGGACTTTAATATGGAGTCAATTGTCTTTGTTGGCTGTCGCTCCATGCTCACCGCTTTGCTATGCATATCAGTCTTTTAAATGCTTCACTACATTGTCCATCTTCAGACTAGTACCACTAATACCATCGACAAACGCACGGCTGTAATTCCTCAATGCTTTTAGACTATCACTGTACTTCTTGCATAATGAACAGAATGTTCGAGTAACTTTTCCATCCGCAACGTCGTATTGTAACCAGTCATCGAGAGCATCTACCTCTTTAGACCATTTAATCACAGTAGTACGGTTCATTGTCACTTTGAATGTCGGTTCGTGGGCGTCTGATACTCGTAGAATTAATGGAATGAACTGAAACGTGTGAGAAACCCGGACAATGAAAAGATGCCATATAGTTGAAAAGATGATGACGTACTTGTATAAGCAATCAGTTTTATTTTTAGGTACTGACATCATCTTTTAATTCACACACCCTCTTTCATGCCTAATGATTAGCTAGCCACAACAAATGCGAACTGGCAGGCTTCAACTCCTGAACGCGTTTCTATGACTTACGTTATGATCAGTGAACGTCTGCGCAGCACATGGACTTCTATTAAATAACAGGCACAGATCTGAATAATAAGAGTAGATTGACGAAGTCACTGCATCTTTGCGTGTCGGGACGGTTGAAGCGGGAAAATGATTATTTACATTTGGCGAGCGCTCCGATCTAAAGGCGAGAAAGCAAATGATTCTGTAGTTTGAATGGATGGAAAGTGTTTGCACAGACCCACAAAGGAATCTGTTAGCGGAAAGAGAAATAAAAGGAAGCATGTAGATTTCATATATATAACGCCCACATCGGTCAGTTAACATCAGATTATTTGACATTCGTTTAAACATTGGTAACGTCTTGTTGTGTGCTCACTGTACTAATCGTTCTTCGAAGATTTCAGTCAGTATTTTCTTTCATCGGTTTTCCTTTATCAAACAAAGCATTATCACAGAAATGGTGTAAATAACATCAAAAGAAAAAATTTTAATCCGTCCAGGTCATCATTTGTTTGCGCTGCTCCCATTTCACAGAGACAAGACCTTTAAAAGTGATCTTACGATAATTCGAAAAAGAATAGGGCTGTATCAAGCCAGTTTCGATCGAATTCGCGGCGTGCTTAAACGTGATGCTGTATCTCACGATATTCGAAGGGTACCACCAAGACTGACTTCTATCGCATTTTTAATGAGATAATTTTATAAAAGCAATCCTCCAATACTAACGTTGTAGAATGCGGAACCTTTACTGACATTGAGCTTGATTTTCCGCTTTAATAAGCGTTTTGATTCTTCTATAAATGTAATGATTCTGTTACAAAACAAACCATCCCGAATTTTGGAATCAGGGATCGTGCAAATCTATATTCGTTTTGGATATTATTCCATGAAATTCAATTTGACTGGCGTTGTGAATGTTTCTATATTACATCACAGGATACATTGTTCGGAAACTGAAAGATAAAATTGATTTGTACCAATATGCATTGGATGCTCCTGTTTGACAACATATCTAGTGTTTCAAATGCCGGGAATTAGATGTAAATTTTGCTCAATTTCTCGATGTGAAACAGAGAGGTGGTTTGTTTGACACCAAGTTTGTGGGGTATTTTCTTTTCTGTTTTGTTTGCGTGTGCAGAAGCTATTTTTACCGTATCAGATATTTCCAGGTGTGACTGATGTCCTCACTCTTGCCTAAGGATAAAACATTATTGGACATTAAAATTGAGAATCTTGTGCTACAAAAAGGTTGATAGGGATCACAATTTTCCCCGATATCAGTTGGACATATATTTTGACAATGACCTTGGAAGTGAATCTGATCACATTAATCAAGTGAATCGTATGATTTGCAATTCTTTACGTGAAAATTCGACTACTCAGGTACGGTAAGCCTGCATTTTGGAGAGAAACATTTTTTGTTCTTCAACTACAATCTAGGCAAGACAAGAAACGACCCAAAAGCAAGTCTGTGTTTAGAGGAAAGTATAAATATTCTTCTCCTGATTTGCAGTCGTTTTTTACTTGCATGTGATGTGACCCATGTATTTTTTATATAGCCCTTAACATTATTAAATAGGCGGCTTCACGTACAAAAATGACACATGTTTAAAAAATGAAACTATCACACACTGATTTTTGCGTAATTTTTGAAAAAATAACTCCTCTTTATTAAATTGTGTTTTATATTCGGGTAAAAGAAACTTGCTGATATCGATAAATTTTTTGCCTCATCTTGATAAAACTGAAATGTTTGCGCACATTTTTTTTTATATTTTTCTTATTTTTCATGCCATGTTTTTAGATCATTCATTAAAATATTCACAGTGCACACATTCTGCAATATATACCGGTATACATGTAATATACCATCACTAGTCCAATTTGTCAAAGGTCGACGGGAGAACTTTTGAAATTTGAAATTTCCCGCCCTGTATTAGTGTAATCAACTCCTTTGTCTCTTCCTATCGCTAAAACGCCAAAAGCGGTTTACGGCGCTGTTTGTTGCCTTTACTTCGGAGCAGTGCGATAGCGTAAACATGCTTCACGCCTTCGCGTTGCCTCGTCATCTACTCCTATCATTAGATCTGTGATAACAGGACGCACAACGAGAGATCAGTAGGGAATTTAATGTAGGCTGGTTTTGAAGGAGTTTCCTCAAAACCTGCATCACGTTATTCCTAAGGATTGATTCATGCAATCAGACTCAGTTCAGCTGCATCGCAGTTCATTGCGATACACTAACGAGATGCATCGCAATATGGGCAGAAATGCATCGCAAACTGCGATGCGATACCGGTTAAATAGAACCCTGTAACGTGTATATATAATTTTGTGGTAAGAAATTACATGATACAACAGAAAAATAAATATGATCAGAAAATTTGATATATAATTGGCTTAAGCAAATAAAAACAAACAACATATACCAATATGATGCACATTGTCAACATCTTTGACATCGACAGACATGCGATGATCGATTCCAGTTGGCCCTAAAATGCCCTCTATTTATTATTTGCAATAGATCCATTTTGTATGTTTCAGCCTGGTAAATAACTCGAAGAGCGTTGTTGACATGGGTGAGCCATATTAATAGCCAATTCCTCAGTGTGATATTCGGATTCTCACTGAAATTGTTTATGTCATGAATTCTACAGAGGGAGTTTAGTGTTCATCAAGTTATACCGCATCAGTCTTCATCTGAATATTTTTTCTTCCAAATTGATAGTACTGCATTAAATTGCTGTATTACCGGTCTCATCTGAAACAATTTTTTTCACAGAAACTACTGAACGAATATTCTTGAGACTTATCATATAATATCAGTGAATTATGCTTTACATCATGTGCCAGTTCCAAGCCTTTTTGTCGCATTGCACATCGCACAGCCGACAAAACAGCAATTTCTCTCCATTGCCGTAATGCTTTTTTTGACACGATAAGGACCGTACTAAAATGGGTTCAAATTTAGGCATCTATTTCTCATCTAACCCTTTTAAACAATTAAATATCTTTGCTCCTGTCCAACCTATTGAATAAGTAGTCAACGTCATGGCTTGCTGTAATAGATATGATAGGGGAAACTTGAACTGCAATTCTGATGCACAAAAGTTAAAAATGCCACATCAACGAGCTACATTTGCTTCCATAGAATTTCGCATCTCTTCGGTTGGTCTACACGCATTGAATTACGTTCTGTCTGCTTCCCTTTTGTTGTCATACTGACGCTTATTTTAGACAGTTCTAAAAATTTAAGGAATGCCAAGTTGCTTCCTCACCTGCATCTGACCCGAAACAAACAGAAGTCACAGTCATCCCGTTTTGAGTCGAGTACGGCTCCAAGATGCCTTATTTGAATCAATGAGATCAGTCAATACAGAGTAGTCATTACAGACAGTAAACAGTCAATATAGATGCATATAGTCATACAGATGAATATAGTCACACAGATTAATCAGAGCGATTTGTCAATAAGTCAGTGAGTCCTCAGGTGTGATAGGAGGCCAATGCGGGCGCGACACACACGACCGTACACCTCACAAGCGTATCCGTCTTCTGCTCCTGCGACGTTCGGCGCCGCTGCCGCATCTTTCCTCCGCTGCCGCGCGGCGGCTTCCTCCTCCAACCGGTTCTTCTCGAAGTCAGCCGCTCCTTGATGGACGGTCTGCCGCCAGGTCGCACGGTCCTGCGCGAGGTCCTCCCGTTTGTCGGAGTCAATCCCAGAACTCCTCAATCTCTCCTTTAATACATCCTTGAAACGCTTCATCGGCCTTCCCACTGCTCGGCTCCTGTCATTAGCCCTGAGTAGAGCACTTGCTTCGGAAGCGTGGATTCTTTCATTCTGGCCACGTGGCCTGCCCATCGCAACCGGTGCTTGACAATCTTTAAAACAATCAACTAGGCAATAATTATTTGTATTTGAGATTAATACGCCTTTCTCTTTCTGAAAACACATCAATAACCCGGTCGTAGAAATCGGGTTGTAGCTTGATATCACACAGAAGAGTCTTCTCGATCGTCAAAAGGGAAATATTAGTTAGGCGCTGTTCCGACATAGAAGAGCGAAGAAAGTTCTTAACACGTTTTAAGCACGAAAATGACCTTTCAACTTCAGCCGATGAGATAGGTATAGTCAAGAGCAAAATCGCCAATCTATACAACTGAGGCATTGTTTCTGTCAACTTGCGATGATGCAAAAAGCTACACAGTTCTTTCGCAAATTTACCCTTAAATTCTGGAGTCGAATGAAGAATAATGAGTTCATTTTTCAAAACTTGCACAATCGAAAAACGTGCCATACATTTCTTGTAAATTTTTGAATTGCTTTTCCGGAAACACCATGCGATAGTTATCAAACTTATTCGCGTTCAAGAGGTCGACAAGCAGAAAGTGATCCATTGGTTGAACAAAGCGGTCATCTAATTGAGAAAGAATAGTTTGAATTATGTTCCTGCACAAAAGTTGAAACCTTCTAATGGCAAATCCTTATTTACTGGCTTTGGTGAACCAATCTTCAAGATTGTTTCTTCATAGATGGAAGGAACTTTGTGAATTAGATCTCTGATAGCTGAAACTGCGGTTTCTAGTGCTGATCCACTAATAGTCATATCAGACTGCCTGTTTTGGAAAACTTTGAAAAGATGTTCCGTAAATACAAACATTTGTCGAAAAAACTAAGCAAGAACACAAAAGTAAGATTGTGCAAATCATTGCTATATTCTTGAGCTCGATTATAACTGTCGTGGTCCCAACCGGTAGGATTCTTTATGATATCTCCAAAAACCTTTTGAAATAAAGAAAGATAATCAAAATCATAATCATAATTCAAAACATTCACTATCTTAGATTTCGAATTCCATCGAGTTTGAGTGAAACTAGGCAGTTTCCTGTGGGCAACTTTTTCTAAATGATTTGATCGCTTCGTTGATTTCTTAAAATATGAAGACATTCCGCCTAGCGATTGAAAAAGGAGCATTGTTTCTTCGTAAACAACTAAACTCTGTGAAAGAACCAAATTAAGTTTGTGCGCGTAACAATGAACAAACAATGCATTTGGACATTTTCCCTTCAAAATCGCCTGTAGACCATTCCCTGACGAAGACATAACAGCCGCCCCGTCAAAAGTTTGCGCAATTAATTTGTCTGCGCAATTCAAGCCCTCTATAATATCAAATGCTTGCTTTGCAAAATCGGAAGCAGTGCGCCCATCACTTATGTCTATAAAGTCAAAAAATCTTTCAATACAGACAGACTCCTTCACAAATCTAAACATGACAGATAACTGACATTTCGCTGTAATATCTGTAGTTTCATCCATCTCAATCAACAGCATTACACAGTTTCTAATTTCATCGCAAATATGACTCTTCAGAACGGACGAAATGCTCATGATTAAGTCATTTTGTATGTGATTCGATAAACCACTAAATACGGTGGCCTCAGAAAAATGCTTCGAAAAAAGTAAATCATAATCACTCAGAAGCGATGCTAATTCGACATAGTTTCCTCTGTTTAAAGAACTTTTACTTTCACAATGCCCCCGAAATGGTTGTTCTTGCTTCGCTAAATTACAGGTAATGTCAATGAATCGTTTCATTATATCGCGATTTCTTTTCGCTTCCTCATTCTTTAACATAAGCTCCCGTCGGTAATATTCACTCTTGCGATTCGATCCTGACTTGTCCGAACGAAGTCTGAGATATGACGCTGCGTATATGTCATGACTCTTTTCGTGTTTATTCGACGCTTTACTTAAATTACTGAAATCACTGTAACCGGATGACGTCCACACAGAATTCCGATCCATCGAAAACAATAAACAGGGATAGCAAAATAGTTTATTTTTTTGCACATCCGCACAGCCATTGATGCTTTGAATAAGATGATGAGTTGAAATATCTCTTACATTTTTATGTTTTGTTCGATGAACAAAGGAGGGCGCGGTACTGGTTCTGATGAAACTTATTGTTTCTTCTCCTCGAAGGACTTTTTATTGAAGGATGTTCTCAAAGGAAGGATGTTCCCGCAAGTCGCCATCGTCCTGCGTCGCTACTCGTGTTGTAACTGAATGAATGAATCGGGGAAGCTGGCGAAGCGCGCTCTATTGGTTCTCACTCACCCAACTGAACGTTTACAACAGCAGCAGTTGACTAGTAAGCAGTGTGTTTAAGACTACTATTTGGCAATGTCTAGAGCTAGCTGCAGGGGATGCTGAAAAGAGACTCGAGAGATTTCAGGTGGTGTGCTACGATTGGTGCGTCGAGAAGTTTGGCGAAAAGAAAGTGGGCAGAGAGAGAGGAATGTTCAGTGCGTGGAATTGACCAGACGCCAGAAGGAAATTGTGAAGGTGAGGGGTGAGAAGAAGCAGTTGAGGAAGCGGTAGAAAGTTTGTTCCGAAGTGGAGAGAGAAGGAATTGGGATGCTATACGCAGAGCTGAAGAAACGGCACCAGGAGTTGAGAAGAGCTGAGTATCTTCTAAAGATAACGGCGTCGAAGAGAAAAGCAAGCGGAAAGCTGCTTTTAATTATGGCAATCCATATAGTTTCGTGAAGAAGCTTTTTGATAACGGAGCCTCAGGCCATCTCGGAGTCTCCCAGAATGAATTGGAGGCGCACTTGCG
Organism: Prostheceraeus crozeri; assembly: GCA_907163375.1. NCBI lineage: Eukaryota > Metazoa > Platyhelminthes > Polycladida > Euryleptidae > Prostheceraeus > Prostheceraeus crozeri. Next base: position 32,878 of record CAJQUW010010972.1, read on the forward strand.
CAAAACCTATTCTGACGAGAGGAGAGAAGAAGAGATGAGCAGGATTGGATGTCCCCTGAGTAAGACCCGAGGAAACCACGGAAAGTCATTCGATGATGGGTGAATTGCGACTAATGCGGAGGTGCAATGCAGTTCTGAAGAAAGCAAGAGCAGGGAGTGCTGCAGGACAGAACGGTCTCTCATTAACAAGTTGTTCAAGTATTGCCCAAGAGTTTGCAAGGTGCTTTGGGTTGATATTTTTATTCATATTCAACATCATACTCTACGAGTATTTCATGAGGGAAACGTACTCGTAGCCCGGAGAGTATGGGTAGGTGTCGCAAGGAGGGAGCAGGCGGGCGGTATACATTCCCAGAGGGAAAGTCATGACAAGGAATTGGGACAGTTATCAGCAGGCGTCCCCATATCCTCTGTTGAAAACGTTGACGGGGCAAAATCTCTTCATCAGTGTACAATGCAAGCGGTTACCACAAACACCCCAGCAGCTTTCGTGTTGGACAATGGCCCCTGATTAGAATTTTTTTCAGCTGCAAGAAAGGCAGGAGGTGGGGCCCGGGTTTCCAGGAAGCTTTGGGAAGGGGGGGGGCATTCGCACTATGATTTCGGAGTGTATACAGCAACACAAGAAGGGATGAAGAAGAACTTGTTGGGAACGGTCCGTGTGGCTGGATTTGGGGCCAATGCATAATTGGATCTCGGGTCCCTCATCGGTTTTTTTGCCAGTTTGCTTTGGGGAAGTTTTTTTTTCTCTGGGATTCCCCGGTGGATGTCATTATGCGTTCTTGGAAGGTATTAAGACCAATTCAAGATCGGTTCACTACCCAAAGGGGGGGATACACCTACCCTAGGTGGCAACCTTGGAGATTGGTATTCTTTCCCATAGGGGTGTCCAGTTTCCTTCTTTCCTTCTTCCCCTCTTCCTCCCCCTCCTTCCTTCTCTTCCTCCCTTCTTTTCTTCCCCTCTCCCTCCCTCCCCTGGGTTTCTCCCTCCGCTGCTGCTTGTCCCTTGGGAATGGAGTAGTCACAACAAAACAAACACGGGCAGTTGGCCTCCACCGTATTTGGAGGTGTCCCGACGAACAGACCCAGGAGTGCGGCTCACCATCTTTTTTTTGCCGCGCGTTCATGGACGATATTACTATTGTGTTTAGGGAATCGGGCCACAGGTGGTGGAGGGAATGAGAAGCTTTTAGAGGGTGTCCATTTGAATGGACAAAGGGATGCGATTCAAGGCAAAGATGAGGCAGAGGCCTGTCCCTGCGGAAAGGGAAGGAAAGTGGAATGAAATAAGCCAAAGTCTGTGGGGAGGAGGAGACAATTCCCAACGGTGGATTGACCAAGGAGTTAAGAGGCCGTGGGAAGGTGGTACGAGCGAGGTCCTCACGGACAGTAAGACGAAGAGGTTGAAGATTTTGAACACACGGAAAGAAAATGGCTGAAAATGATAGATATGGAGACCTCAGGTACCAGGAGTGCTAAGGTCTGGTGCTCTCAATAGGATCATGCGAGGATTTATCTGGCAGATGACTGGGTATGTGTACTATCCTCCCCAAGTTGAGAAGTGCAGCAGTGTAGGAGGCAGGTTCTATAATCGAAAAGAGTGGGTGGGTGTGCCAAGACTGGTAACTGATGTCGCTCTGTATTGCAAAGCGGAAACTAGTTGAAGCTTCCCATGTCATCTGTTGTGGAAGAATTCAAGATCGGAAAAAAGTGCGCAAGGCTTTTTGATGATCAGGAACTCTCGTGATGGTGCGGTTGCGTTTGTCGCCGTTCCGGTGGGTGCCAGACTGGGCACAAGTGGAAGCCGAAGAAGCTACTACAGAGCAATTGCAGAACGTAATGGAGGGAGGTGCAAGGTGCGCTGGCCAAAACAGGGGAGGCAAAAGGAAATGGATATCCGAGGTTCACGACGGAGGTGAACAGTAAACTGGCGTGAAGGACAAAAGAGAGATCCCGTTCTTGAGAGTGTTCGACAAGAGGAGGATGAGTTTGGAGACTCTGCAAAGCGTCTCAGCAGGGAGTGCAGGGGGGATGGATAATTGGGGAGAAGTTGAACAGCAGAGCGGGTTTGTGGTCGTGGGAAAGACTTGTTGGCGAACATCTGCCGGTCAAGATTCAAATTTTTGATTTCAAGTACGTATGACCCGGTCCCCACGGCCGGTTGAATTTGAAGAGATGAAGGTTAGTCATCTCTGGATGGGTGTAATGGTGTGCAAGAGCGGTAGAGGGATCTCTCTCGAACACATTGCTGTCGTCGACGTGGGTGGGCTGCTCTGCGGTGGCCTAGACTTGGCGTCACAATCCGGTCCTTCTTTCCTTGTTTGCGGTTTCGGAAGAATGCTCCCCCAACCGGGCATTCGGATATCCAACGGAATTCCCGTAGTTAAAATAAACAAAATCCGTCCCCCTCCCCCCCCAAATTATATCCGTGCGGGATAGTATCCCGCGGAAACCACACGGAGTGTCAAAATAGCACCGTGAATTGACTCCGGTGCGGACTTAGTTCCAATGCGGGTCGGATAAACCTCTACTATCCTCCGGAGACATCTCCACGGGATAAGGTTTACGGAACATTACGGATCAATTTCCGTTCCCCGCGCGGACAAATACTTACGGTAGTATTTGGAACTAACAACACCATACAATGATAGACTCCCGGATGGTACATTCAACGCTACCAATGGATTTAACTGTATTGGATGGAACTAAAAAAAACCATACATGTAATAAATTGAGGATACAGTACAGACTGGCAGTCAAGTAGTTATTTTTATTTATCACAGGCTGCATGCGCAAACGAAGGGGAACTAAGTAACTCAATCTTCATACCTCGACAAAAATTAACTTCTGATAGCTGATGTTGCACAGAAAAAATTCCTTGTACACATCAGGTCAGGGATTATGCACCTATTTTCCCAGATTAACAATAATGGTGATAATTAACAAGCTAGTAATAAAAAGATAAAATATCGATTTTTTTATTATGAAACGTGTAATTAACCAACAGTGAAATTTCACAGTATTAAACGAAGTACAAAGAATTCGAAAATATTAAGGAAATCTTATAGATGACAGTTTCACACTATCATAAACGGTGATGATTACCATGCTAGAAATCAAATAATCGGCTGTTACATGAAACACGTGTAACATTAGGTGACACTTACAGTCTCAAAACGAAGTAAAAGGAATTAGAAAATATGAAAAATCCTTCATACGACAATTAATATCATCATACGGTGATGATCACCATGCTAGAAATCAAATAGTCGGCTGTTACATGAAACACGTGTAACATTAGGTGACACTTACAGTCTCAAAACGAAGTAAAAGGAATTAGAAAATATTTAAAATCTTATATATGACAGTTCACACTATCATACGGTGATGATTACCATGCTAGAAATCAAATAGTCGGCTGTTACTTGAAACACGTGTAACATTAGGTGACACTTACAGTCTCAAAATGAAGTAAAAGGAATTAGAAAATATGAAAAATCCTTCATACGACAATTAATATCATCATACGGTGATGATCACCATGCTAGAAATCAAATAGTCGGCTGTTACATGAAACACGTGTAACATTAGGTGACACGTACAGTCTCAAAACGAAGTAAAAGGAATTAGAAAATATGAAAAATCCTTCATACGACAATTAATATCATCATACGGTGATGATCACCATGCTAA
>CAJQUW010010974.1:0-102109 GCA_907163375.1 Prostheceraeus crozeri
TCTTAACTTAATAATTTTTCATAACTAGAATAGATTAAAAATTCTGAACTTAAAAAGTGTTTCATGACTGGAATAGATTAAAATTTTTTGATAACTTAAAATTTTTTCATAACTAGAATAGATTAAAAATTTTCGTAACTTAAAATTTTTTTATTAAAAATGTCGCAAGCGAAAAGTAATAATAAAACTGTTGAATTAAAATTACGTAATATTGTTGACAAAAATACACCTAAAACTATTACGATTAACAAAAAAAGTATTACATGAGTAAACCAATGATAGAGAATATTCAATTACAAAAAGAAAAGAATGGTGGAATTCTCCCATTAATTCCACTAATAATAGGAGGTATAGCAGCAGCAGGAAGTGTTGCAGGTGGGACAGCTGGTATTGTCCAAGCAGTAAACAAAAATAAATCAGAGAAGGCAGCATTAAAAGAACAAAAACGTCATAATAGAGAGTTAGAGAAAGTTGCTAAGGGAGAAGGAGTAGTAGATAATTTTATTAGTAAATTAAAATTAGTTGATGAAGGAAAACGAGTTCTTAAAAATATTCTCCACAATGTTGATGATTTAATTGAAATTAAAGAAACAAAAGATGGTTCTGGAATATATCTAAGTCCTAGTATGATTAGATAATAACCTCAGGACCTTTGGTGCGATCGGCTAAAGCCTCTGAACAAGGTTCTATTCGGTAAAATTATCGGTATTTTATCTTTAAAAATGAATTCTACAAATTCCAAAAAGTTAATTAAATTAAAAATTGCTAATTAAGATTTATTGAATTATCTATTAAACAAAAATAAAAACTCAAATTGTCAGCATATTGGAGGTGACATACAAAAAACATTAGAAAACTTTCCTGGATTTATTTGGAGTAAATATTCAAATGAAAAACATCTTCCTGGTCATTCATATACCGGTCCAGGAACTCGATTAGATATAAGACTAGATGAGAATAATAATCCAAAACCAGGTGAAGAACCAATAAACAGAGTAGATGCCGCCGCTTACAGACATGATTTAGCTTATCGAAATCATGGCCTAAGTTCTCGACATGTAGCTGATAAGAAGATGATTCAAGAATTAGATAGTATTCAAAATCCTACATTTAGAGAAAGAATTGAAAGAATGTTTGTTAAGAAAGCTTTACAAGCAAAAATATTATTCGGTCAGGGTATTGATCCGTCAGCAAATGAAACGACAGCAAAGCTGTCTGAGAGCAACGCTCGAACCTACGCGTCTGAAATTCATAAAGAATACAGAAGGCCTAAATATTTATTGAAAGTAAAAGTATTTAATAAAGATGATATTTGGAGTGCTGATCTTATTCATATGCCGAATGAAGGAGGGTTTAAGTACGCATTGACCGTTATAGATTTATATACACGATACGCTTGGGTAAAACCTTTAAAAAATAAAAGTGGTCTATCAGTTAAATAAGCGTTTGAAGAAATCTTTAAAGAAAGTAAGAGAACACCAAAAAAGCTATTCGTTGATAAAGGGTCTGAGTTTTACAATAAAAATGTTCAGGCACTATTTGAAACAGACGAAAGTCATCGCCAAGACTCAGTTTATTCAACTGAAAATGCAGGAAAGGCTGTAGCAATTGAGCGATTCAATAGATCATTAAACAATAAATTTTTTAAGAAATTTACTGAGCGAGGAAATCAGAAATAATTGAAGATATTACCAGGAGTTGTAGAAGAGTATAACAATAAAATTCATTCAGGTATTGAAGAAACTCCAAAGAATGCTTCTGACGATCCAGATTTGATAAGAAAAATATTCGAAAATAATTATTCGAATGAGAGTAATCCGAATTTGCAGAAACTTAAGCCGAAATTTAAGATTGGAGATAGAGTTAGAATATTTAAGTATAAGAATAAATTTGAAAAAGGCTTTGTTGGTTACTGGACTAAAGAAATATTTGAAGTTTGTAAAATAAATCAAACTTATCCGATCACTTACGAAATCAAAGATTTAGATGATGAAGATATCAGAGGCCGATTTTATCAAAATGAATTACAACGAAGCGAGCTTTAACCTTTAGGTGACGCTTTAGCTAGCTAGCTTCGCTTGATAATTAATTGTCATTATTATTGGAACTAACGTTTCGGGAATGAAATTCCCTTGTTCAATTCTAACATAATATCTAGAAATGGTACTCCTTCCTGTAACTTCAATAATACATAAAGATATAATTGCCCACAATAAGTGGTTCCCGGTTTTTGAATTTGAAATGTATTATAAGTTCCATTGCCAAGTAATTCTTTGACTTCATTTGTAGGGGGAAGTCCATATGAGTCGAATCAATAGTTCTCAGCCTCTGGGCGGTCAAAATAATAATTATATCCATTTTTATTTCTTTGGCCCGCTGACCAATGTACTCCTTTTTCATCTGATGTGTGAAGATTTGTTATGAAATTTATAGTTGAAACTTTGTTCCGGGAACTGAAGGTTCCTGATGGCTTATTTTTAATCAATTGTAATTCGTCTCTCATCAATATGTGAAAATTCTTTATTCCCAATTGATTTGCGATTTTCTTTAGATCAAAATTTGTAGTTGTTTGCGTTCCATATAATTTTAAAAACTCATTTATGTTGCTCATCTTATAATAAAAAATTTCTTATAGGGACCCGTAGAAGTCAGAAGGGGGGTGTTGATTTAAAACTGTTCCATAATGATGACTTTTCCTACTACTTATTCGATTTTGAAATGATTTAATTTAATCTAAATTAAAACGTTACATTGTAAAGAATCGGTTTATTAGCAGAGTTAGTGCTTCGCACATCTTTAATCAACTGCAACTCATTTCTCATCAATATGTGAAAATTTTTTATTCCCAATTGATTTGCGATCTTATTTAAATCGAAATTTGTCGTGGTTTGTTTGCCGTATTGTTTTAAGAAATCATTTATGTTGCTCATTTTATAATAAAAAAATTTCTTATAGGGTCCCCCTAGATTTAAAAAAACTGTTCCATAATGATGACTTTCCTTACCACTTATTCGATTTTGAAATGATTTAATTTAATTTAATCTAAATTAAAAAGTTACATTGTTTAACAGATGTCCTTTTTTAATGTACTTCATTTGTTAATATGTTTCATCGTTAAAATGATTGTTTAAAATTGCCATAACAACTAACCCGCATATCGCCGTTTATGCGTTCTAAATTTAGAAGAAGATTTGGTTAATTGTCACTGCACTCTTATGTGCTGAAACTATTCATGACTTCACAATGGGAAGTACTTTTAATCAATACAGCGGAGAGAGGAAACGTTAAATGAATTTTGCAAATGGATTTCTAAAACTGAATTTGAAAGCAGACTTTGAAAACAGATATTGAAAAGTGATTCTGAAAATAATTTACGTAGGGGTAAATTGAAATGTCAAAAGTTTACGCACGCGTAAATTGAAATGTCAAAAGTTTACCGATGGGTAAATTGAAATGACAAGAGATTCCACGATAATTTTAAGGGAAAGCTGCTAGATGTTTCCGTTGCCAGAACAATAAATATCTCTCTCTTCAATCTCTGTCTCTCTTAAATTATCAGCCAGTGTACGGGTTCATTGAATAATTTTGAGTTTATGAGTTACAATGATCTTCTACTTCACACAATTAGTACTTTAAGCAATGTTGAGAGTACAATAAGGAAGAATGTCTAAGTAATAATTGCGTCTTCTTAATTTATCATAATGCTCTAATCTTAATAATAATTGAGATCCATTTCACTTGTTTTTAATTGAGATAACGAAGGATATATTCTCGCAGTTTCTTCTACTTCTGTTTCTTCCACTTTTGTTTCTTCCATTTTTAAAGAAATATTTTTAGTCACATAATTTTAGTTATCTCATATTTTAAAAACCTGAAAAATGGATTTAAAAGACGTTTTTAAAAATACCAATTTTTTTTATGTTGTGGCTTAGAACGGTCATGATTTTAAGGGGGGTGAAAATTGTAATTCTCAAATTTTGAGATTCTTAACTTTTATGATTTTTTCGGTGTCCGGGGCCGGTCATGATTTTAAGGGGTTGTAAAAATGATCTTAATCTCAAATTTAAGATTCTTAACTTTTATGATTTTCGGTGTTCTGGGCCGGTCATGATTTTAAGGGGGGTGTAAAATTGTAATTCTCAAATTTGAGTTTCTTAACTTTTATGATTTTCGGTGTCCTGGAACGGTCATGATTTTGGGAGTAAAATGTCATAATCTCAAATTTGAGTTTCTAAACTTTTATGATTTTCGGTGTCCTGGAACGGTCATGATTTTGGGAGTAAAATGTCATAATCTCAAATTTGAGATTCTTGACTTTTCTGATTTTTTCGGTGTCCTGGAACGGTCATGATTTTAAGGGGAGTGTAAAATTGTAATTCTCAAATTTGAGATTCTTAACTTTTATGATTTTCTAACGGTCTAAATTCATAAATTTAGGTCTTAAAAACCTGAAAAAAGGGTTCAAATTCATGAATTTAGTCGTTTTTAAAGATACTAATTTTTCTGAATTTTACGGTGTCCTGGAACGGTCTAAATTCATGAATTTAGGTCTTAAAAACCTGAAAAAAAGGTTCAAATTCATGAATTTAGTCGTTTTTAAAGATACTAATTTTTCTGAATTTTACGGTGTCCTGGAACGGTCTAAATTCATGAATTTAGGTCTTCATAACCTGAAAAAAGGGTTCAAATTCATGAATTTAGTCGTTTTCAAAGATACTAATTTTTCTGAATTTTACGGTGTCCTGGAACGGTCTTCTTCCCATTACTTATATCAGATGCATTAAAATTGACTAGAAAACTTGATTATTGATGTAATATTAGCTTTACTGAAATAAGAATTTTAGATCAGCCCTATTTTTGACCTAAAAAAATTCGTATATCAATTATGCTTCAATCACAGAAGCTTAAGGAGGCAGCCGATTTTGCTGACATTTTTTGAAGTTGTAACTAACGATCATATCATTGAATAACTACCTTCAGTATTCAAAAATATTTTTAGGAAGTATCATTTTTGAAAGGAAATAGTCAAGTGTCCCGTATTACCCGCTGTCCCGTATTACCCGAACTTACCCTATTTAAGACAAGCGCGCAATGTCCAAATATGTTAGTGATGATATTGTTGATCAAATTTTAATGCTCCAAAAATTACACATTACAATTTATAACTGATACACGAATATAATACACATTATCTGAATATATACATTATCACAATACATTAGAATTATGCAATATTTACACTTTAAACCAGGGATGCGGAGTCGGAGTCCCAAAGTCCTGTCATTTTTGCTGGAGTCGGAGTCCTGTCAAATGATACGAGTCCGGACTCTGGCCTATAAGAACAGAAATATAATACAAACAAATAATCTATCCTCGTGTATAGCTTTCACTGTCTTGATGTCAACTTTCTCTGTCAAATAAAAGTAAGGAAACACTGCTGCATGTAAAGCTTGTAGTAGTTGAGGAAATGAACCGTGAAAGTGAAAAAAGGATTGTCTTTTCACTCGGCGATTTAGTACAGAAGACAAGTCTTCCTAGCCTCGATCACACCTACGCACCAAAGGTCACATCAGAGACAAAAATGTAATATTAGTTTGTTTGAGAACAGCACATACCACTTACCCGAACGTTAAACGTGTGTGATTTTTCCTCCAAAGCGCGTATTAAAATCGAAAGTCTATTCATATTTTTTGAAGAAGGATGGGGGATTTTCCTGCATGTAGAGACGAGAAAACCGTGTGAAGCACACATCAATAAGATGGGAGGAGCCGAGTCGCATGCATCCAACTTAAAGCGACATTTGATAAACTTTCATCGAAAATGATTGATAATTGATACAGCAATGATCAGTTCAGGTAAACCTATGATGATCTTTGATGTAGGTTACCGGTTTTTTCAAAAAACTAGGCTATATATACTTGCCTCTCTCTCTCTCTCTCTCTCTCTCTCTCTATATATATATATATATATATATATATATATATATATATATATATATATATATATATATATAGCAGTGAGCCATTGAAATATATCGAGCTGATTCAAATTAGATCAACTTGAATTTTCCGTTAACCACAATAATTCTAGTGTTTCGATTGTTGGCATCTGAATGAATTCTTTTGTACACCACTTATATACATAAAGCTCTTATTTCATTTAATTACATATTAAAATATGAATTTGCATGCTGATACTTACATGTTCCGACGAAAGCAATCGACACGAAAATATGAGAAACATTGAGATCGAAACACGCAGTTGGAAAAGAGCGACAAGTCATATTGTCTATGGAGATCAAGTATGTTTTGATTGCTTCATTCACCAGAAGTTCTGCTCTGCTGATTTCGATTTTCAGTGGATAAATATGTCAATTTTCGTACATGTAAATCTATCGCGGATGAAAAGTTGCTTTCGTTCGAGGAATTCTTCACCACGGCGAAGGTTGTATTATTTAATTCATGTGTCACTCAATCTGATATTGTGCCCGATGAAAAAGACAACACTGAGAAAAGTGATCTCTGTACACGGATGAAGGATATAGCAGCAATGGCGTACGTTATTAAAGTCCACACTGCTATATTTGACGCAACATCATCATTACTCAGCTTCGCGATGCCATGAATTTAATGCCCGCTGCATGCTTGTCTATGGTTGCACGCGAGACGCGTCAGCGCATCATCGATCCACCTGTATTCTGTAGCTGTCGGCAGGCGAAACCGGAAAAAGACGAATGCGGCCGAAGGATGGATAGCGATGGAATGTGTCTGCTAATGCGAGAAGGGCGGGGAGATTGCGCAACGGAACTTGACTGTGGTAAAGCCTTCAAAATCATGTCACTTCTGCAGATTCAGATGCAAAGCATGCTGCTAAAAGCAAACTGAATTTACAATATAATTGGTTACTAGGTTGTCATACAAGGTGTCATCGTCATAAAATTAGGGCGGAAAGAAAAAAATTAGCAGTTTTTCAACTTTAAAAGCTTTTTAAACTTAAGACTTAAAAACTGGCGAGCACTCAAAAGATCATTTCATTTGAAGACATAATTGTGAAATGCGGATTTCAATCTTATGAGATGGTGTGACAGTTTTTCCTATGTATAAATATACTGTCGCGTGAAAAAGACTATAACAATTATGTTTTTGATGCAACAAATATATCTAAATGCATAGATAAGAAGAGAGACGGGATCGAACAAGGAGAAAAGGAGAGAGAGAGAGAAATATGAAGAAGATAAATTGGAAAATAACAGAGAAGAGAAAGAGTGAAAGGAAAGGAGAAAATGAGAGAGATATGAGGAGATATGGAGGAAAAGAAGTGGAATAGCAAGTGAACACATTGATGAAGAAGAAGAGAGAGAGAGATGGATGAAATGAGAGGATGGAGAGAGGAGGAAGTGGAAAAGAGAAATCGAGGGGAGGTTTATGATTTTTTTACTGCTACGTAGAAGCAACCGAGCAGCTACCGACTTCTACGTATCCACGACGCATTTGCTACGTAGAAGCAACCGAGCAGCAACGCTCCTATAGGTAAAACGTCAAAAGCGCTGAAAATATGCTGTAAGTGTATGATAAGTATCAATAGCTACGTAGCTGCTGCGTACTGCCACCAACCAACTTGCTACGCTATGCTTTGGAACGTTTGGCACCGATTGCTATGTATCAGCTACGTAGGATTGTTAGCCGGGTTGTCAATTTGTAATCCTTGTTGCCGATTTCTGATCTCACAAGAGCACGTGGAAGAAAGTCTACATTTCTTACCATGTCTGTGCAGTTCTCTCAATCCCAGTATTGAAAACTTGTTTTGGTGGAACAGGAGGCTTCCAAAGTAAGAGCGGTTTTGCTGTATATGTAGCAGGTGTAAAATTTCAGAATAGCTGGAATTTAAAATCGTCCATCTTCTCATTCATTACCTCTCTATGTTCGGTTGAAATACATTATTGGAAATCTTCTCGAATAGACTAGTGCTTAAAGCAGGGATATATATATATATATATATATATATATATATATATATATATCGGTACGAGTATATACTATACAAGAATATTTATTATGATAGTGATTCAAAGTACACAAAGAAATCATAAATCACGCAGATCAATTAACACTATCATTTTGAATCACTAACTACCATTCTCGTAATCCTTTGCTCCTGAAGATAATAGCTCTGAACTTTTGAAATACAATTGGCTGATGTAAGTTAAGTCAACTTGACTTTTCCGAAAACTACAGCAGTCTAGGGCCAAACCACATAGAATGATTAATTTAGGTGTAGTATGAATTTCTTCTTTTGTAATTCAGTTCTGTCATCAAGAATTGGGAAAACGCATTGTCTAGTGCATTACTAATGTGAAAAGTTGTAATGCAGTGGCTTTGCACTATAGACCAAAATCAGTGATAAAGTGGAATTTTTGAAATGATTAAGCTTCTTTTCATATATTCCATACAGGCCTATAAAATACGGATGGTTAAGCCCATTGCATTCTCTACTATATATCGTGATATTGACAAATAAACTGACAATTTATATGCTATTTTACATTTGTCAATAGGCCATATGATTGGCCTAATATGCCCTAAGCAGTATTATAATTTTTACATGTATGCATTGAGGCATAATTATATGCATGCAGTAATGCTCACAATTTATTTTAAAACATAAAAATTAATTACAATGATGAAAACATGGATAAATTTGTAAATCATTCATGTCGACATGTCACAGATAAATATGTACAAGAGATGCAATACTGCTAATGCTAAAAGTTTGCAGCTAAAAAATTTCCTTCATGGTTCAATTGCTTGTTCAGACTAGGGTTATACTTTTTAATAAATAACGCCTCCATAATATTCAGTTCAAAGTTATTGGACGCTTGTCCCAAGATTTTAAAGACGGTGGGAGGACCCACTTTTTGATGTGTCTGTGACACGAAGCGCCGTGGTTTTTACCTACTCAAATTTTATTGTACATTACTTTATGAAGGCAAATATAAAGAAGGAGTGACCCGCTTGTTTTTAGCACAATGCCAAGAAAAATTGTTTTACATATTTTTACATACAATAATGTCGAATAATCGATCATATCACATGTTATGTTGCCATTTCAGGTTGACCAATTCGTGTGAGAATATCTTCGAACCAGCATCTACATGTGCTTGACCGTCGAGTTCGTCAGATGACTGTATCCGGACTAGGAAAATCTAGAGCTAATAAGTAAGTAAGAAAAGGCTTTCGGCTAGCTTGTGTGACTTAATTTTCGTAACTTGAATTTCATGTATAATATTAACTTTTGTCCACCCTTTCTTCTGGATCATTCAATAATTTTATTCAATGATAGGCATATATAAAGTGGGCTTTAAGTGTGCGAAGGAAGTGATGATGCACGAGACCCGCAATCAACCATCTTTTAAATGAAAGTACTCTGTAATTGAATAATGTTTTCATAATGTTGTCTGATTTCTCTTCAATTGCAATTATGAAGTATTTTGTAGTATTTCTGTCATAACATGCAAGCTAGAGATGCATATTCTTTATTGTTTATATAACTTTTTTATTATGAAATAACTTGATAAAACTTTTCATTTGCTCTTCGGTTTAAACTTAATTGAGTAAAATATTTCATACAATCCTAGTGTAGGCCTTTATTCGCTTTTTCATATATTGTTTGACTGCAATGTGCTAGTGATTTTTTGTCTCTCTTGTTAAAGAATCTCGAAACGTTGATTCAAAAATCTCTTAATTTGTTATATTCCTGTGAAAGCTAGAGGCAATTTCAAAAATAATTATTATCATCAATTGATTAATTGAAGTTGATAAATTGATGATACATATTCATTGAGGTTTAAGAAATTTACTGAATTCTGAAGCACTCTTGAATGTAGGATATAGTTTCTGTTCAATTCTTTCATGTCGATTTAATTGTTGTAGTAATTGAAAGAGATGTAAGCAATAGCTTTTTGTCAAACATCATACCGTAAAGCAAAACACAAGTAGGCGTAACTGAATGATGGTAAAACATAGGGCCTATAAGTTGCAATTATATATAAATTTGCATAAAAATTGCATAAAAACAAATTCAAAAGTGACAGCAATTTAAATTGAGCTAATGAAAGAAATCTCATTGTTATCCATATCGCTGTTATTGTATAATCACTTAATTATCATTCCAACTCTTCAATGATGCATTTTTATATAAATCAGCAATGAAGTATGAAAGACTTTTTGAACGCATGGTAGATACTCAACATACTTGATTCTGTATCAAGCTCTTCCGAAAATTTAGCACAGTGATATCAGACACTATTCATAGACCAAGTGTAGCTTCCTGTGCGAGTTTCCCTCTTTTGACGAGCACACTTGGTAAAATGGGTAAAAATCAGTGATGTGACTTCGATTAGATTTTAATCGAGGATCGAGGTTGTTCTCGATATATGTTACATAACTTTGATTGACTTTGGCACATGGCACTTGAATGAAAGGAAAACGAAGACATTTGTGTTTATCAAGTTATTGATCACATTGTGTCAACACATTGAAAATCTGATTATTATCTAGGATAGTTTTAATTGGTTAATTACTACATCATGGCATGCTTGTGTGAAAACATAAATATGCTTTATACTAACAATTGCAGATAAAAAAGATGACAATTTTTAACAGACTCGCTCAAAACGCTATTCAATACATGACATAAAATCGTTACAAAATAATTTTTCAAATAGTCACAAAATTCATTGAAATCATCTAATGGCATGAGGTCTCCCGTTCAATCTTCATTAACAGGTGCTATAACTTTGGACAAAAGAATCTTGCATGCAAATTTCGTTATATGCCCATTATAAAATTTGAATGATTGCAACAAATGCTATATGGAAACATAGAAATATATTTATAGTCCTGCCAGGACGAGCCTAGGAATGAGACACATAATGTTATACCCTATGACTACTGAGTAATTCGCGCCTTCCGAGTTCTAACGAGTTCATTTGATCCACAGACAAGATCAAGGAAATAGACATGTTAGTTGAAGGAAAATTTTCGACAAATATGTCTTATGTCTGCTTGGACGTGTGCTTGCTCCGACTATGCGAGTTTGCGGTATGATATGTCTTCTATTGCGTTCTAATCCCGTGCTAAGAACAAATTCTATATGCGATACTTGCAAGAGTGGTATATATAGATGCTCAAGGTTTGAGCTGAAATTTGATCAAAATTTCATTCATGTTTACCTTCCTAAGATGCTTGTTGAATCCAAATTTGTTTTGGTTTTGGTAAGCAAAGTCATGATTACATGACTTCATGACCTGTAGATATGTCATGCCATAAACATAGGCCTATAGCGCTTGAGTTAATACATCTCGCATAGTCAGGGCAAACACACCAAACCGACATTTCGGTCGAAAACTTCGATTTTCCTTCAATTAGCATGTCCTTTATCTTTGAACTTGTCTGCATATCATAGGAACACGTTATAGAACTCGGCAGGCGCGCATTTTCGTAGTAGTCATAGGGTTTAGAACATTCGTTGAAAGTCTCATATTCTGTCTCGTTCCATGCAAAAGCCCGTCCGACGGAGGGACTATTTCTATCTTTGCATAGTATTTGCTATAATCATTATCATGTCCAAAAATGTCCGAGAAATAGGCATAAAGGAGCAAATGTATGAATAACAAGGAGGAAATAAAAAATTATGAGTAGCAAAATGTTTCTATAATTATCTGACTACTGTTCTGTCCGACCTCGATGAAAATCTGCGTAGTCTAAGTCGAGGTTATTATGATTTCGGTGAATGTGGAAGGAACTAAATTTAGAAATTCAAAAAAGCGCATATGTCCGCCGAATTGCATTGTGCAAAGCAGCTACTACTTATACTGGAAACTTGCAAAGTGGTTAGAGCTGCTAAAATTAGCAAAGTCGATATTCTAAGCTTACAAATGAGCTTGAAACGTTGCATCTCATCAGAGTGCATTTTGCTACATCATAACTTGACCCAATTAGTAGCATCAGCAGACAGGAAAATTCTTTTTTCTAGTACGGATTGAACGTATTCCAAACTAAGTGGTATCTAACTGTCTATCAGACTAAGTTTTATTTTGTTATAATCTCAAATGCATTTCAGTACCCTTTTTAAGAATTGATCATCCTTTTTCAGAGGCAACGAGAAAACTCCATTACAAAAATGGAAATGCCAGGATCAAGGTCCTTGTGGGCAGCTGGCTATAACAAGCCCAGAAGACTTTCTCGGAGCAGGGTTGAGCTGCCGGACGTAGAGGGTGACGTGGAAGACGATCAAGTGCCTGAGTAAAGACATTTGATATGTGTGCATATGTGTTTGAATAAAATCGTTTGTGTGATGGTTTGTTTTTTGCTATTCCGGAACATCGCCTTCTGATTTTCATAGTTGCATAGCTGTGGGTAAGTTGGACTGTGTATTGATTGAGGTGGACTTTCGCCAATAAGGACTGATAAAATGTAGCGTAGCGCCAGTGTAGCAGTTGGTGGTGATTAGTAGCAACTACGTAGCGTCGCCGTAGCACTACGTGGCATCCGGTAGCAGATACGTAGGTAGAGTAGCACTCTGCTGCGTAGCATGCCGGTAGCAATCGGTGCTTCAGCGTAGCGGTAGGGTTGCATTATGAGGTCAATTCAGTAGCGGCAACGTTTCAATTGGTAGCAACAAGTAGCACCATGCTACGTAGCAGGAACGTGGCCTATGCCGCCATTTTTATTGGTTTCTGCTACTCCCCCGCTACGTAGCACATAGTACTTTGTTAGCCGGGAACTTTCGCAAACCAAGAACCGGTGTGGATTTACGACAGGAGTGCAGTTTCGAAGTGCGTGTTTTCCGCCATTCTATAACCTTTTCTAAAACATCTGCATTTATGCTGTAATTCGGAATCACATGGTCATCCAAAAGAATCGCATACCGATGCATGCGAAAATTTGATGGAATTTAGCAGTAAAATCGAGTTCAATTTCATGCAATAATTTCAGGATGTATAGGCTAATGATAAACAATAAAAATTCATAATTTTTTTCAAAAAATTGTGATTTTAGCCAACCCTGAATAAAAATGGACTTACACATGGCCAACTTACCACATTCTCTCATCCATACCTGCATTCAGTTGTGTCAAACAGTTCTCATTCTCTTCAGTATTGTGTGCTCTTGCACACCTCGACACAATAAGATCGATGACCGGTTACTTTTTTTGGCTAACTGTCTTTCACCCGTTGCTTCAATTATTCGGGCAGCACTCGTCCGACGCCCACTAGGGTTGGTGAAATTCCGGTCTTCTCGTGATTATCATCGTGAGTGTGTTATGACCCAGGGGAGAGTTGCTACACCATTTATTAGAAGAGAAATTAAGACATCTGTCCACATTAGTCAATCTGACCTTGTTCAAATTTACTTCATCATATAGATAGTCAACAATTCCTTAACACGGTTGAAGGATGACCTTATAAATTTGTAATTCAGAAATATCTCGGTATTTCTGTTTTAAATGTCTAAGGCATCCTTTAATCTTTATACAACTTTCAATTTAGATCCATAGTTTCATAGGCCAACGACATTTATCACAACAATAACGGGAAATCCAGTTAGCAACTGCAGATGATTATAAAGGAAATCGGAAAACAATAGTAGGAATTTTCAGTGAAAAAGCGGCAATATTAGTAGCCATCATCCATTAAAATTGCCGCTATTAAACTGAAATTTTCCACTACTGAACTGAAATTACAGCTAAAAATTAAATGAAACGTTGTTGAGCTGACTTACTCGGGTAAGAGTCTTGGCCAATGAAACCTGTACATCACAACTGTAAGATCGACAATTGAAGGCGTTGTGTTACGACCGCTATGACGAGTTTATGCAGAGAAAGCTACCTCCTACCCTTCCTAACTCGTTAATCATGTTGCTAAACATGTTGAGGTTGTAAAGTCTGCCAATTTTTTGCAGTTTCTCAACAAAGTCATTTATCTCGTCGTCGGAAAGAATAATCACATCGTCATCAGGAAGCCATGAGAGAAGCGAAGTGCGCTTTTCTTCTTCACCAGTCCGATGGGATACTTTGGTTGAAAACATATCTATCATTCTGAAAAGCCGTTGTAGTACGCAATGGGAGGCAAATGTAAATTTTGTTAAGCCATCACGTATGAGCTCAAAAATATGCGAAAGACTGTAAAAGAATTAAAGAAAAATTCTATAAAAAAAGGCAAGATAACACATAACAGTACAACTAGTGAAGCAACAGCCGCCACCTTAGTAGGGCACGGAGATATGCCATCAACGGACCAAACATGTCCTAAAAATGAAATTGACTGAACAGCAAACTTGCATTTAGAACGGTTCAGCGATAAGCTGGCAGAATCTATGCACTGTAAAACTGTATTTAAAGTACGATCATGTTCATCCCGAGACGAACCCCAGACAATAATGTCATCAACATACATTAGGACATTAGGAATGCCTTCTAGAACTGTATACATGCATTGCGAAAATACTTCAGGAGCAACACTGATACCGAACGGCAACTTCGTATACGTATACCGGCCAAACGGTGTTGAGAAAGATAAGAAATGCTGCGAATCCTCTTGTCCTGGAATTTGGTAAAACCCACTTTTACAATCTAACTGAGAGAAGTACTTTGGTTTAACAACTTTCATAGCTAGCTCCTCAGACGTAGGCATTTGAAACTGCTCACGCAAAATGTTTTCGTTCAGTTTACGAAAATCAGTACAAATTCGAATTTCACCCGACTTTTTATGGGCAATAACCATAGACGCACAAAACTGAGTGGGCTCTATGATACATACGGCGGATAATGCCCGTATCTTCTAACCTTTCTAGTTCTGCCTTAACTTTAGCGTGTAACGCAGGAGCCAACCTTCTAGCAGGTGGACTGAAAGGAACAGCATTAGACTTGAGTGAAACTGAATACTTGTAGCCTGTAGTCAAAATACCTTGCCTATCAAAAACATGAGAAAACTTACCCACAATATTTTCGGAAAACTCGTTCATACTCAGCTGAGCAAGCTCAGCAATCAAACCTAGTTGTTTACAAAGAGTATAACTTAATAGAGGGTAAACAGTAGGAGGCAAATCAACGACATAAAATAATGCATTCACTGATACTGACTTATAACAAACATTAATTTCAGTAGTAGCCAAAACAGTAACGGGAAAAGTTCCCCAGGCGTTCTGTGTAAATCCAATTTATTCCACAACATTTCTGTCTTCAACTTTGGGTCTCAGATTTCCGTGAAAATTTGCATATATACTCATTTTTTTACGCTGAACACGAAAATCGTAGCGGCGACCACACCAAATAAAAACTTTCCATAGAAATCTAGCACTTTTAAAAAGCCATTTTTTCTACATCTCGGTCAGAGGACAAATTGATCTCGGTCAGATAGATGACGAATAGGAAACTCTTCGGCTTCTCCATTTGGGTTGCTGATGAAACTGGGAACTTAGGATGAATGCTTGCATGCGTAAAGCGAAGTGACCAAAATGTAATGTATTGCATATAATGTCCGTTGACCGTGACCCACCTTGTCCTCTGACCGAGATTTTTAAGG
This sequence comes from Prostheceraeus crozeri, assembly GCA_907163375.1. Classification (NCBI taxonomy): domain Eukaryota; kingdom Metazoa; phylum Platyhelminthes; order Polycladida; family Euryleptidae; genus Prostheceraeus; species Prostheceraeus crozeri. Next base: position 15,584 of record CAJQUW010010974.1, read on the forward strand.
TCTCTGTCAGAGGACAAATTGATGTCGAACAGGAAACTCTTCGGTTTGTGCATTTGGGTTCATGAGACTGCGGGAACTTTGGACGAATATTTGAACGCGTAAAACGAAGTGATCTAAATGTAATTGCATACATTATCATGTCTTTAGACCGAGACCCTTGTACTCTGACCGAGATCTTCAATTTCAACGTTGTCCTCTGACCGAGATTTTTTAGGGTCTCGGTCAGAGGACATTTTCATGGTTTTTGGAGATTTTGAGAGGGTTAATTGATATAAATGAAAATTTCTTTTGCATAGATGTTAAGAGCATGGATCCCTCCTATGCTGTGAAATTTCATCGATTCCTGACAAAATTTCTGGTTTCAGCATCCATATGAAATTTTTGGGAATATTCAAATTCTCTGGTCGAAAAAACGGATAAAAATATTTTTAAATCAATATTGCATACTTGTAACGGCATCAAACTGAATTTTCTTTACGGATTTATAAACTAGCACACTAGAGGATTCGTTTGGTGCAAAACGTTTAATGGAAGAATCAATATTCTTCGAGAAAAGGTACCTCGGTCAGAGGACATTTTTTCCATTGGACAATGAAAACCCAGTGAAAATTCAATGATTAATATTGATTATAATATCTAAAATTAGACTGTCTTAAAGAGCTGATCTTCTTCTTTCAGATGATATCAATATTAGTGGGTGTATTTGAATGTATCTAATCAAAAATCCGTGTTGAACTGAGAGTACTGCAACTTTGGACATGCTTTTTTGGTCTTTTTTCGGCAAAAAACGGCAACTTGTGAAGAAAGTCTTGGCTTTGTGACTTTTTAAAAACCATGCTATAATAGATGAGATCTTTACGGTTCGATTAAAAAAAAACTATTGAAATCGGTTCAGAAATATGGATTTTACAAATCAAAGACACATTTTCGTCAAATGTTGTGGATTAAATTGGATTTACCCTTCTGTTGAAGTAGGAGAAATCGAATTCAAACTTATACAATCACGTGGAATGGCATTCACTTGCGCACCTGTATCTATCAAAACGTTTACAATTTGATGATTCAAAAAAACTTGACGTTCACAATCAGACATGCCATTCGTGATATTATCAGTTGCAAAAATGGAAAACTCGTCAGTATTAATGTAGGAATGCAACGTGATATTTGAATTGGAAGCACTGGGATCATTAGAAGCACACACCGCAGCAGTCGTTCGTTTACACTGATCAGCAGGGTTGGGTTGAACGGATATCATTGTAGATTTGCACGCACATTTGAAATGTCCCTTACGATTACATGCACTGCACAACACGTTCCTGGAAGGTAGTGATGAAAATTTTCCGGAAAATTTTGGAAAATATTGAAAAATTATGGAAAATTTTGAAAGTTTTGATAGGCCCTACAATTTGAGCGCTTCAACTGCCGAGGCAGCTGCGCACCAATAAATTGGGTCTAAAACTCTTGATTTCATCATTATTTGATCGTAGAAATACGATTTCCGTCAGCGGATTTTTGAACATTCTTTTGCCACCAAAGGCTAATTGTGATAATTTGCTAGCATTTTCAATTATCACACAGACACCGTTTGGGATCACGTGAATCTTGCTTTACAATAGGGGTATAACTTCATTCAATGTGAAAGATCTGGAGCAAAAATAATGTACTTTATTTTGGAGTTTGCTAATTGCTAGCTTCAAAGTTGAGCTTTATTATGCAGCGTTGATCATTGATGCAAACTCTCCATGTGTTGATGAACATGTGGAAGTATAAGCACATAGTCCACGCAGCATTCATGAGCGACCACATTGGAAGATATAAAGACTGCAAACTCATGAGATATTTGGAAACTAAAGATATCAGTGATTAGTAAAATAATATCTAGTATAGCTTCAAACTTCTGGCGCATTGTCCGATATCGTCGTTGAGGATACACATCCTCCATTTCTAGCTCAGATGGTTCAGATAGTTCCAAATCGATTTCAGATATGCCCAAATGAATTTCAGATATGATCTAGATGAGTTGGAGATCTCCAGTTAAATTAAAGATTTTTCAAAGTTGAGCTTGTGACAGATATCTGAAATTCAGCCAGAGAAATCTGAAATCCATCTAAATGTCTGAAATTCATTTGGAAAAATCTGAAATAGACATGGAAAAGGTGCAGTTGGTACCAAAAGTTAACACAGGGATGATAGAGAAGTTTTCGGACTTTGAATACTGCATAGTCTTTTCAAACGACTAGGGGCCTATATAATAAGTCTCCAAAACAAAGGAAAAAACGTCAATCCCCGAAAAATAAATTTCAAAATTTTCCAATGGAAAATTTTCCAGAAAATTTTGAAAAAATTGGAAAATTTTCCATTTGCATCACTACTCGCAGGACAGGATGAGTCGTTGGCCCAATGATTTGTAGAATTACATCGATAGCACCTTCCTCGTTCCGAAGGCATATTCTTGGTTGAATTTTGAAAACGAGCAGGTTTAGACTTCTGGACACGGGAAGCTGGACTTGTACCATTAGGAAGACGCAAATTTGAAACAGATTGCAGCACCACTGTTTTTCGGTCTTGCCGGGCACGTTCGTAGGTTTCGGCCTTGGACAACGCGGTTTCAAATGTAAGCACGGTGGAGTCTTCAGCGAGAAGACATTCACCTAGAAAGTTATTGTAAATACCACAAACGAAAATGTCACGTAGAAGAACCGCTTGAGTAGCACCGAAATCACATTCCTTAATTAACCGCCGTAGTCGACACGCGTAGTCTGTAGAAGTTTCACTCTGCCCTTGTTTGGCTTCGAAGAATTGTTTTCATCGTAGAAGAATTGACGTCCGGCACTTGAAGTGAGCTTTAAATCCACCAATTGCTTCGTTGTAGTCTGATTTGGGCTCAGGTAACCAGTCGAATATGTCCGATCCGTCTCGTCCGATAGATAGAATTCAGTAGTAACGGAAGTTCCTGCGCTTTCGTAGCAGCGACGATTTCGAGGTAGTTCTCGAAAGTACGTAAAAAATAGTTCCAATCTTCAGACTTGGCATTCGAACACAGCACCGGTACGATAATTCGCTCCATGGTTCAATAGTTCACTTTATCCTCGTCGCCAGTTAAATGTTGAATCTTATTATCGTGTGAAAACGAAGTGATCAGCAAATCGTCGAATCATATATTTGTATAAAGACAAAGCAGAAGTGTACAGTGAGTAAACATGGTCACCGGACCGTCGAGAGCTTTCCGCCGTACAGGACAACGCGATGCGCGGTTATATTTTAAAATCAAGCGCGCAGACACTTACATATAACAATGCGGGAAAACTGACCCGGTAACTTAGTAACGCCGATAATTCACGACGCGAACATGTATTAACAAAAACGCATACTATTCAATTGGCTCATAAAAGAGTACCTAAAGCATAACACCAAGTTTAGTTAAGGGAATAAATTTATATCTCAAATTCCACACATACATATTGCATACAATGCACCATTGGAATCAGAATGAAAAGAGCTTTCGAATGATATAACATATGTACCTATTCAATGAAAAAATCCTTGTTGTATGCAAGTGTATGCGACTGGAAAAATTCTAAGTTTTTCTCTAAAATGGCTAAGTTATCTAAGTTTTCAAAGTTAAAGTTTGGTCACTCGAAATGATCATTATGTATAAACCTACACATGAACCACATACACCTACACTTGACCTTGACCTTTGACCTTCATACACTTCATACACGGCGGGGGGGGGTCAAAATTTCTCGGGCGCTTGGCGCCCTCGAAATTTTTCCGATAATAGGGTAAACATGATCTTTAAGAAATCCTCTGCCCACTCGAGGAATGTCACATTGTCACTGAAATCGTGGCCCATGGGCGTCGGGTGCCATAGCTATTCTTTTTTACATACCTAAAACCTAACCAGGGATATCTAAAGTACGGGATATGAAGGCTAAGAGTACTACTTACATCCTGCGGCCTAGCTTTAATAAGTAGACTTCTGTAACCGAAAAATTTGCATTTCATTAAATAGCGTACTATACATTACACGGGCTTTAAAGCGTTTATCTATAATATTTCGGATTTTGCCTTTATCAAATAAGTCTTAAAAACACAGCCTAAGATGTTCAGCCTGAGCTCGGCTACGATATTCTTTTAATGCTTTTACCAATAAATGAAGCAGATATCCCTGAAATTAGAATAAATATCTTTCAGACACTCATAATTACTTTTTATTGGAAGATAATTTCTTTGACTTCCGTGTTTGAGATGAATTAACTACAGGTTCACCTCTTGCAGGATGCAATTTCTTGATCAGGTTTTTCATGAAACAGTTGAACAGTTTGCAGTTTATCACATCAAAAATCTTATGTCCTCGTGGACATGAAATATCATACAAATGATTGAACATGTCATGACGTTGCATGACGTTTGCAACTGAATGAATAAACACATTCTTCTGATCACCACAAGAAAGAAATTTTGTGAAAATATCCCTGACTTCGATGATCTCGAGGTACAAAACATAAGAAATCATACAAATTAGAAAATTCAGTTCAGATAGGCGAGAAAGACCGCCTCTATCTGCCAAGGAAATAAAAGTTTCGAGCTCATTATCTGCATGACTTTCATTATCAGATGTCGATTCTAAGGAAGAGGGCTCAAGAAGAAGCAACTTACAAGCTTCACAGTGATGCAGTCGACTGATCGATCTGCCAATGTATCCTGCAACATAGAAAATCACATTTCGACGTGCAATGGATACCTCATCAATTGAGTCGTCATGCAAACGCAGATGTGCTGCAAGCCACGTGTACTCAAAGTCATTTTGAGTATCGTGATCCGATGGAACAGTAGTTCAGGAAGTCATACAGCCACTTTCAATGGCATCCTTCAGGTCTCGCATTTTATTTAGCACACGTATTTTCTTTTCACTTTCAAGTACTTGACGCACGCTTATAAAAAAAGTTTGCTCCATTTAATCCTCTGTAGCAGCCAAATCTCGCCTCTATCGGATCAGAGAATAGTTTCCCAGGCATAACATAAGAAAAACCAAAATTTGCAATAAGATCAGCGCAACAATCGTTGATAGATCGCAGTGATTGGATCCACGCTATTGATGTTTCTCTTGTAAACCCAGTTTTGTTCGATCTATCACAGTCTTCGAGAAGCTGGAATTCAATCTGCAGCCACCATTGAAGCAATCGAAAGTCATGTCTCTAAAAATCCGCACAAAACATTGAATCCCTGGAGTACCTCCGCGGTCGAAAGATTCAGCTGGAATATAGAGGAATAGCAGACAATCGGATTTTTGATAAAATGAAAAATCTGATGGCAGGGATATACTAGGAAATCGTTGACATAGACTGTCAAACCCATCAAGTCGGTCAGACAAGAAAAAATTCTCTTCGACATCTTTCAGGTGGTCAGCTTGTTTATGAAATCGTGAAGATGCTGTTGGAGGATCATGCCGTTGTGCACTTTCTGTAGATGTCGTTGGTTGTGAAGTGGGATAGTCCTCAAAAATATAAGGAATTGCCGACGACTTTAACTGAAGAATTTTCAAATCAGATCGAGGACGCTTCGATAACCTTGCGACGCTTGTATCACAGCTTTTGCGAACAAAATCCTCCCAAAAGAAGTGACGAGAGCAGACACGAGATGATTCCGTTGGTACATAATCATGCTTAATGCCAAATTTATCCAGGTCAGCACGTTTGATTGAACGTAATCACTTAATTTTTTGATCATTATCCGTCGGAAAAGCATAGAAAGAAACCTTTTCTTGTACATGTATATTGGTCTTATAGCCCGAGCGACACAGAGGCACACAGCATTTCCAACCCATATAGTTCAATCTGAGGCGATGTTGTTTTGGTCCAACATAATAAACTCGTGTAGTAATCGATAGCTGCGCAGGAAAAAGTCTACACAGCAGTGCAGTGTAGGCTACAGCATTTCCGAGGTGAATCACAGTGATGCTGACAACGCGTTACAGTCAACTCGAGAGATTACGCATTTTACTAATTTATTGTTTAAGAAACTTCCCCATTGAGTTTTGGCGTGCATAACATTGAGACTGATCACAGATCTGTGACAGTTGACGGCGTTGCACATAATTCGCTCGCTCCGTGTGTGACGCTAGATATCAAATACATTAGAAAATGTCAATTGCATGTCAGGCCGCACCTCGTAAGATTTCAGATCACTCAGTATTGAGCCTTCGCATCCCGTAGTCTAGATATCCCTGAACCTAACCCTAACATTAACCCTAACCCTAGGTGCTTTAAAATTTGGCGCGAAATTTAAATTTCGATTTTTGCACGTTTTATGATACAGTCTGGATTTTACTGCTTAAAACTTAGTGACTTTTTCAACGATATTTGAATTTAGATGATAATTCAAATTATATTATGTTTTTAACTTAGGTAGATTTTTAAATGTTAAGAACTGCTGGGAATCCATCTTCATCTCATGTTAATTGATTTGACTTCGCGGTTTCATGTAGCACTCTAACATCATTAAGACTTTGATGGCCGTTTTCTATTTTCAACATTAAAATATATCAGCTGCTTAGTTTTGTTTGAATTCATAAGTTTGTTTTTCTGTACCAATGTGATGTTATGATGCCATCCGGTCTTTGTTCATGGTTCCTTTGTTAGATTCATATATAAAGAACTTGTAGAGCTCCGTTCTTCACTCATTTTTGAGTTGTCTGTGTGCATAGCAGACCTCGTTCCTCGTCTCTCCGTTTCATCGAATTACAACGGCAATTCTGAAGTGAGTTCTACATTCTTCTATTCACTACTTTCTATATTTTGGGAGTAGGAACATTATTCAGTTCTTATAACCAGATAGTTTAAAATATGTGGCTGGATCTTCAGTTAGGAACACTATATGTTATATTATTAAACAGAAAAACTTTCACAATTAATTATAGCATTTTCAAAACCTATAAAGCACACAACCCGACAAACAAAGACAATCCGCGGATTTCCGTCGGAATTCCGATGGAATTCCGACGGAATTCCGCGGATTGTCTTTGTTAGTCGGGAAGTTTATATGATGAAGTGTTTAAATAGAGATAAACATTTCCAAAGTGTGCTTCAAATTTATAAATAATTTAAATGCTAATTTTGTTTTCAAAGTATTAGTGTGTAGACTATTTACGAATTAAAAGTTGTTTAACCAAACTCAGAAATGTTCGTTGAAATTGATGACATTGCGCTCCAAACCTTAAGAAACATTGCTGTCTCGTCGCACTCATTTCTGTAATATAGTAGTGCAAGTGTTCTCTGTGCAAGTGACATGATAAAGTATTCTAATGATGCATATCGCTTGGTAATGTGAACAACTAGGTCAGACTTCCCGGATTACATATTAACTGTTTGAGTTGCTGACATGCCTGTCACACAATGTACGCGCACGTTAGAAAGTGGTGATAAGAATCATCGTCTCTCATTACATGTTGTGTTTTCACTCCCTCGGTTGGGTCTCTCAGAATAACCTCTGGACTAACTTTCCTTAGAAAGCATATATAATTTTTTTTCAACAATGTTTATCTTTTTTGAAACATCGATTTCATTTCGAAATAAAATAATAATTTATCAGTTGATTCCAAATTTCATGTCGATATGTAAACAACCCTTTTCAAGGTAAATTTAACATTTCGACTTTCGGTTTCTATCTCAAAAATATTTTTCTGAGTTAGAAAAATCAATTACTGTAGAATTACTTTCCAATATTTATGCAATAGTTACCTAAATGTGTTCACATTTGCTAACAGACAATACTATGACAAACGTTTCTCATGACTTACAGAAATGGTTCGTCATGCAAGCATGCATCGAACGTTAGCGCTTAATCTTTCACTTTTGTGAAACATGTAACCTACCTGTGAGACATGCGAACAAAAGTGGACACAAAGAGTGTACATTCAAGGAGGGCTGCACCTATGTGTATTGTCTTACATGTAGGACCTACGTGCGAAGCACGGAAATGGGAAATGATGACAGGTCGAAGGCATTCATCAGCAGGCATGCATCCTGTGCGCAGGAGAATGGTAGGGGTGGTCGAAACTTAACCTCGAAAGACGAGAAAGGGAAATTGGCGAGACTTTTCGCGAAGGAGGATAGGGCTGCAGAGGGAGTTCTCAGTCAATGTGCCAAACCCTCAAAACCCCCACAAAAAGGAAACCCAAGTTTAAGTCCAGAGAATTCCTTGATAGTGACTCTTCATCAAGTGATTTAGAGGTGAGTGCCGGTAACTGTACATGCTAAATTTAAAATAAAAATGAATAATGTTGAGAACATCTGCTTCGTTATGTATGAAGTAAATTTAACTTTTCAAAAACATTTCAGTGTGAGAGGCCTCCAGCGAAGAAGAAGACAAAGGTTGTCAAACAGTTGCCTCAAATGAAAAATGTAAGTCATGTTGATGAAAATTAATCATCTTTGATGTAAAATAATGTGCTAATTCTTATTTACAGCTGTTCAAAATTCTACCACCGGTGCCCAAGTTGAGTGCGGTAGAAGAACCAAGTACCCCAAGTCCCGTAAGTGCAGTTGTTACAGCAGTTATTATAAGTCCATCTCACCAGTTGTTAATTCATCATACATCATCCATTTGCTCAATTATCATTCTATCTTTTTCTATCGCTTCAGGCAATGCGATCTTTATCCCTGAAAAAACCAGGGCTAGTAGCATCGCCTCAACACCGGCTACTGCCACTTCAGTTGAGGAAAACGAAGAGCGGGAGTCCTCATGATTTCTCTTGATAAATGTGGTTCTAAAAATTATAACAGTGATATCTATTTTCAGAATAATTCGATTCGGGACAATCTGTCATCTATGACTCCTGAGGTACGATTTTTACAAATTTTGCTAGAACTATAGTGCTCTCTCCTCATTATAAGGACATATAGATAGTAAGCGATTATTTCTTCTCATTTCAGGATATGATTGATTTCACATCGCAGGAGGAGATCTCCTTCTTGCGGATCCGGGCGTCACCAAACTGCAGTGCTCGGCTTCCATTTACGGCAATCCTCGAGCATTGAGGCCTTCTCACACCACCACGAGCTCCATCTCCAGCTCCAGTTCCAACTCCTACTCCGGCACCTGTTCATGCTGCCGCTCCGGTCCCTTTTCCTGATCCTGCTCTTGCTCCCGGTCCGGTCACCGTTCATGCTCCCGCTCCAGTCCCTGCTGCAGCACCTTTATCTCTGTGGGAATACAACGTGGACCTGGACGAAACGTCCGAAGGTGATGAGCAGCTGGAAGAGGAGCTGAAATTATGTCAACAACGACTGCGGATGGCTGAGCAGCGGGAGAGCAAGCTCAGGGAGGAAAATGTGGGTTTGATTGTGTCTGTTCGAAATTTGACACAGTCGAACTTGTTATTATCCTTTTTTGTGGCCCGAGGCAATCGACAATTTGAGCGCGAGACGATTATGCATGTGGTTTATCGTGACGGTGACATTTCAAGAGTAAGACTAACTCGCATGGAGGACACGTCCGACTGTTGCGAGCAGTGTCACCATCTTAAACTCTCGCACAGTGACTTGGTGAAGTGTCAAAAATTGTAGATTTCTTTTACTTTAACTTTTTGACTTTAAATGGAAAAATAAATTGTTACAAGTTCTGTCTTCTTATTTCATCGTAGATTGGAACATATGTCATTGGCTAGTAATCGTTGTGACATCATAGGACGATAATAAATATATATAGTGTGCAAAAATTCCAATCCTCACCAGTTTAATAAACATGGTTGTCTGTTCTAAATGTGGAAAAACGTCTACTCTTAATGGCAATTTGCAACGCCATGAAAAGTTTTGTAAGTTAGGAAAACTTTGTCAGTGTAGGAAGTGTCCATATGAAACGAAACGGCAGGATAATCTAAAGCGACACAATCTAGTTTGTTATAAGCAACCAAGTAATTGTAATTTAAATTCTAATCCTCGAAGTCTGTCAGCTAATGATAGTGAAATACCCGAATCTAGTACTGTTGAACCAACGTCTAGACATATAACAACCAGCGCTTCAAATAATAGTGTGGTCTTTGCGAAATGTTGCTCCCGTTGTGGTAAAACGTATAATTCGGTAAGCAAATTCCGTCAGCATATGAATATGCATAATACAAATAGTGAGATGAATATTCAAAATAATCATGGAACTGTAAGTCTCAGCGAAAGCGCGCTCAACGGTCATGCTCGCGTACACAAATTCGTTATGTGCGATCAAATCCTCAGGAAATGAAACGTTTATCGCACACTTTACTTCATCATCCACAAACTATATTTATGACTATGACACACTTTCCAAGATAACTTACATAGTCTCTCAAGTCATATTGAAGCTTTTGCAAGTAAGGGGAGCAATTGGGCTATAGATGAAATACTAAATATAGAATTCGATGTCATTACTAGTCCAATACTTTCTGGTGCAGAAGTATTTAATTCACCAAAGAGTGTGAAAGATTCGAAGACTGTAATTAATGTACATTCAAATGCAAATGACTGTTTCTTATATTCAGTTCTATCAATGCTACATTACAATGATGCATCATATTCTAGGAACGAGGTAAAATCATATAGTAAATGGACATCTGAACTAAATATGAATGACATCTCTACACCCGTATAAATGAAAGATATTCCTAAGTTTGAGAAAAATAATGACATTAAAATCAACATTCACTTTTACGGAAAAGGACTAAAAGGTGTTTTAACAAACAGTATTAGTTTTATTTGTAAACAAAAGTTTAAAAGTTGCCTAAACAACTAGAGGCAATCATAAGTAGCATGGAATATCAATTAAGTCCTCCTTTAGTTGCTTATGCAGATATAGAGTGCTACATCGACAATAAAGTACACAAACCAGCAGCAGTTGGTGTTTATCATGTTTTGCATATAGCTCTCCAGTCCAGATTTGAAAACAAATATTATGTCTTTAAAGGGGAGAATAGTGTTGTGGACTTCTTGGATCACCTAGAAAATATAGCTCAAAACTTATATGATAATTAGCGTGCAATAAGCCGGCAACCAATGTCTCTTTCTTCTGATAAAGAAGAAAAACATAAAAATGTAAAAAATTGCAATAGATGTAAAGCTGCGTTTAGTGATGATTGCATAAAAGTAAGAGATCACGACCACTTAAAAGGAAGATATAGACAAACAATATGCAGTAAATGCAATCTTCGATTAAAACTAAATAGGCGGGGAACATCTTCTTTTTCTTTTAAAAGAACATTTTCATCTTCTTCCATAATTTTAAGAATTGTGATAGTCATATCGTTTACTGTAATTGGAAAGAAGAAGTCATGGAAATTGAAAGTAGTAGCAGCAACAACTGAAAAGTATATAGCTCTATCCGCCAGCGTCCCTGTAAACGAATACAAGGGGAAAACAATCTGTTTCAAGTTAAAATTCTTAGATTCTTATCAATTTTTAAGTGCATCATTGAGTGAGTTAGCAAGAAGACTGCAAGTTTATGAACATGTAGAAAAAAAGAAATGAATTTCCCCTGTTAACAGATGATATTCTTTATCGAAAGGGAGTGTTTCCCTACGTTATTTCAAAAGTCTAAATACATTGTCAGAAAAAGTCTACCACCACCATGTGAATATTATAATGATCTCACTCGTGAACATTGTTCAGATAAAGAATGCGAGCACGCTGGTAATGTGTGGTTTGCTTTCAATTGTATCAATTTTTGTGATTGCATGCTTGCATATCTGACACTAGATGTATTATTACTGGCAGATACTTTTTAGGTCACTAAGTCAAAGTGAAGATGAAGTAGATCTTGTACATTTCGTTAACCTTCCACATCTTAGCTTTACTCCAGCTTTAAATTTGACATCTAATGATCCTCCACACTACATAAAAGATGAAAGTATGTATGAATTCTTCGAAAGAGGAGGGTTGGAATGACTTCTACGAACATTCACAGAGCACGTGCTCGGATTTCGGAATTACAAAATAATACAAATGAAAGTCGTCACTTGTCTTACATTGATGTCAATAACCTTTACGGTTCTTCGCTCAGTAAGAGTCCACCACTTTCAAATTTCAGATGGTTGGATGAAAGTGAAGTAAGCTATTTTTTAAACGAAGAAAATATTCAAACTGTCGATGATGATGATGAAATTGGTTATATTTTTGATTTGAATTGGGAATATCCTGCAAACATACATGATGACACTGCCGATTTCCCATTAGCGCCAGAGATGCAGACCGTAGAGCAAAATATGTTCTCAACTTATATGAAGGATTTACATAGGAAAATAAGACCAGATACTAAATTCAGTTATTCTAAAAAACTCTTGCTTCATCAATTCAACAGGGAAAATTTTGTTCTACACTATTCAATATTAAAATTTCATTTGTCCATGGTTATGAAAATCACAAAACTTCAAAGCGGTATAAAATTCACACAAAAGACATGGTTGAGAACTTACATTGATATGAATTCACAAAAGAGAGTTCAATCAAGTACTAACTTCAAAAAGTCATTCTATAAGTAGAAAAATAATTCTTTATTTGGCAAAAAATGGAAAATGTAAAACGAAGGAGAAAATTCAAATTAGTAAACAGCGTGGAACAATGTCGAAATTATCAAATCATCCTCTCTATTTGCAGCATAAGATATTTGATGAAGATCTAGTTGGTATGGAAATGTATAAACCCTCAATAATGTTGACTAAATTGATCTATGTTGGTCGGTTAGTACTTGACTATAGCAAGTTGGAAATGTACCAGCTGTATTACAATGATTTGAAAAGATGTCCACTGATAAATAGAACCTCTGTGGAGGTTGGTGGAGGTGATACCGACATTTTTTCCTATGTTTCTACACGTCACCATCTGTCCGCCTGGAGGATGTACTTCCATATTTTGGTGAAACATTTGACTCTTCAAACTATGACAGTCATCACCGACTATACTCAACTACAAACAGAGCCAGATTAGGTTGTTTTAAGGATGAGTGTGCGGGAAAGTTGCTTGAGGAAATGATCTTGCTAAAACCAAAAATGTATTTAATGAAATATCTAGATATAACTTGTGATGGCATCAAGCGGGCAAAAGGAGTGCAGAGAGCTGCAGTTAAAAAATTACATCATAATTGTGTGATGTTCTATGTGTAACGCTCGTCTCTAAGTGCCATTCGTGGCCATGGCTGGCGTAAAGTTCATGCATGTTAAGTTCTTTTTAAATGATTTTCATTATATATAAATTATCTTATCTTATCTTATCTTATCTTATCTTATAATGATTATAGGACTGTGTACTACAGTGAGAAAGATACAAGTGAGGAAATGACAATTATTAATTCTAAAAATCACGTAGTCACTAGTAATGGGAAGAAGACCGTTCTAGGACACCGTAAAATTCAGAAAAACTGGTATCTTTAAAAACTTAATTTTATTTAATTTTAAAACTACTGAATTTGAACCCTTTTTTCAGGTTTTTAAGACCTAAATTCATGAATTTAGACCGTTCCAGGCCAAGACAAATTCAGAAAAATTGGTATCTTTAAAAACGACATAAATTCATGAATTTTAACCCTTTTTCAGGTTTTTAAGAACTTAATTCATAAATTTAGACCGTTCCAGGCCAAGACAAATTCAGAAAAATTGGTATTTTTAAAAACGACTAAATTCATGAATTTTGGTCATTTTTTCAGGTTATGAAGACCTAAATTCATAAATTTAGGTGTTTTTAAAAATACCCAATTTTTCAAATTTTTCAAAATCTCAAATTTGTGATTATGACATTTTACTCCCAAAATCATGACCGTTCCAGGACACCGAAAATCATAAAAGTTGAGAATCTTAAATTTGAGATTAAGATCATTTTTTCTCTCTCTTAAATCATGACCGGTCCAGGACACCGAAAATCATAAAAGTTAAGAATCTCAAAATTTGAGAATTACAATTTTCACCCCCCTTAAAATCATGACCGTTCTAAGCCACGACATAAAAAAAATTGGTATTTTTAAAAACGTCTTTTAAATCCATTTTTCAGGTTTTTAAAATATGAGATAACTAAAATTATGTGACTAAAAATATTTCTTTAAAAATGGAAGAAACAAAAGTGGAAGAAACAGAAGTAGAAGAAACTGCGAGAATATATCCTTCGTTATCTCAATTAAAAACAAGTGAAATGGATCTCAATTATTATTAAGATTAGAGCATTATGATAAATTAAGAAGACGCAATTATTACTTAGACATTCTTCCTTATTGTACTCTCAACATTGCTTAAAGTACTAATTGTGTGAAGTAGAAGATCATTGTAACTCATAAACTCAAAATTATTCAATGAACAGGTACACTGTCTGATGTTTGAAGAGAGAGAGAGAGAGATTGAAGATAGGGAGATATTTATTGTTCTGGCAACGAAAACATCTAACAGCTTTCCCCTTTAAATTTTCGCGGAATCTCTTGTCATTTCAATTTACCCATCGGTAAACTTTTGACATTTCAATTTACGCGTGCGTAAACTTTTGACATTTCAATTTACCCCTACGTAAATTATTTTCAGAATCACTTTTCAATATCTGTTTTCAAAGTCTGCTTTCAAATTCAGTTTTAGAAATCCATTTGCAAAATTCATTTAACGTTTCCTCTCTCCGCTGTATTGATTAAAAGTACTTCCCATTGTGAAGACATGAATAGTTTCAGCACATAAGAGTGCAGTGACAATTAACCAATTCTTCTTCTAAATTTAGAACGCATAAACGGCGATATGCGGGTAAGTTGCTATGGCAATTTTGAACAATCATTTTAACGATGAAACATATTAACAAATGAAGTTCATGAAGAAAATGGAAATATGTAAAACAATATAGATTAGAATAATTATAATATAATCATTTCAAAATCGAATAAGTGGTAAGGAAAGTCATCATTATGGAACAGATTTTTTAAATCTAGGGGGACCCTATAAGAAATTTTTATATTATAAAATGAGCAACATAAATGATTTCTTAAAACAATACGGCAAACAAACCACGACAAATTTCGATTTAAATAAGATCGCAAATCAATTGGGAATAAAAATTTTTCACATATTGATGAGAAATGAATTGCAGTTGATTAAAGATGTGCGAAGCACTAACTCTGCTAATAAACCGATTCTTTACAATGTAGCGTTTTAATTTAGATTAAATTAAATCATTTCAAAATCGAATAAGTAGTAAGGAAAGTCATCATTATGGAACAGTTTTAAATCAATACCCCCTTCTGACTTCTACGGGTCCCTATAAGAAATTTTTTTATTATAAGATGAGCAACATAAATGAGTTTTTAAAATTATATGGAACGCAAACAACTACAAATTTTGATCTAAAGAAAATCGCAAATCAATTGGGAATAAAGAATTTTCACATATTGATGAGAGACGAATTACAATTGATTAAAAATAAGCCACCAGGACACTTCAGTTCCCGGAACAAAGTTTCAACTATAAATTTCATAACAAATCTTCACACATCAGATGAAAAAGGAGTACATTGGTCAGCGGGCCAAAGAAATAAAAATGGAGATAATTACTATTTCGACCGCCCAGAGGCTGAGAACTATTGGTTCGACTCATATGGACTTCCCCCTACAAATGAAGTCAAAGAATTACTTGGCAATGGAACTTATAATACATTTCAAATTCAAAAACCAGGAACTATTTATTGTGGGCAATTATGTCTTTATGTTTTATTTAAATTACAAAAAGGAGTACTATTTCTTGATATTATGTTAGAATTGAACAAGGGAATTTCATTCCTTAAACGTTAGTTC
The DNA here is from genome assembly GCA_907163375.1 of Prostheceraeus crozeri. Taxonomy (NCBI): domain Eukaryota; kingdom Metazoa; phylum Platyhelminthes; order Polycladida; family Euryleptidae; genus Prostheceraeus; species Prostheceraeus crozeri. The sequence continues at coordinate 31,361 of CAJQUW010010974.1, forward strand.
TGTAACTTGTTTGTGGTCCTACGCTAGGAGCTACTGTAGATTTTATAGCACTTACCATTAACGGGGGCGTCGATCCGGGCGAGTTGTCGTCAGCCTGGTCCTCCCAGCGTACACGCAGTCGTCGAGGTGAAGCGGTGCCTATACTAGGCGGGTGTCTCCACGGGCTTGCCGGTGGGTCGATCTCCTTAACGCTCGACTTCCGTCGAGGCGAGTCTCCCGATTTGGTTCGGGGTAATTCTCCCGGCTGTCGTCGGGGTGAAGAAACAGCGGCCTCAGAGTCTCGTGGCTCCGGTTTAATTAGCAGCTGTTGTGCACGGGAAACAATCGCCTCCGCTAGAAGAGAGATGTCATCATCGTCAATAAGATCATCACTGCATTCTGCCATGTTGACCGGAATTGCTAGAACAAGCAATCCCGATCAGGATCACAACAAGAAAACTCTGCTCACCTGGACATTGCTAGCAGGTAGTAAAAACAATTCCCGTGAAAAGTACAGGCAACTAAAAAGTAGTGCAGTAAAAGTCAATAAAATTAGTTCACTTAAAGACCCCTACCTTACAGTTCCAATAATAATGATAATGATAATTAAAAATCGCTTCGCTGTAATTCATTTTGATAAAATCGGCCTCTGATATCTTCATCATCTAAATCTTTGATTTCGTAAGTGATCGGATAAGTTTGATTTATTTTACAAACTTCAAATATTTCTTTAGTCCAGTAACCAACAAAGCCTTTTTCAAATTTATTCTTATACTTAAATATTCTAACTCTATCTCCAATCTTAAATTTCGGCTTAAGTTTCTGCAAATTCGGATTACTCTCATTCGAATAATTATTTTCGAATATTTTTCTTATCAAATCTGGATCGTCAGAAGCATTCTTTGGAGTTTCTTCAATACCTGAATGAATTTTATTGTTATACTCTTCTACAACTCCTGGTAATATCTTCAATTATTTCTGATTTCCTCGCTCAGTAAATTTCTTAAAAAAATTATTGTTTAATGATCTATTGAATCGCTCAATTGCTACAGCCTTTCCTGCATTTTCAGTTGAATAAACTGAGCCTTGGAGATGACTTTCGTCTGTTTCAAATAGTGCCTGAACATTTTTATTGTAAAACTCAGACCCTTTATCAACGAATAGCTTCTGTGGTGTTCTCTTACTTTCTTTAAAGATTTCTTCAAACGCATATTTAATTGATAGACCACTTTTATTTTTTAAAGGCTTTACCCAAGCGTATCGTGTATATAAATCTATAACGGTCAATGCGTACTTAAACCCTCCTTCATTTGGCATATGAATAAGATCAGCACTCCAAATATCATCTTTATTAAATACTTTTACTTTCAATAAATATTTAGGCCTTCTGTATTCTTTATGAATTTCAGGCGCGTAGGTTCGAGCGTTGCTCTCAGACAGCTTTACTGTCGTTTCATTTGCTGACGGATCAATACCCTGACCGAATAATATTTTTGCTTGTAAAGCTTTCTTAACAAACATTCTTTCAATTCTTTCTCTAAATGTAGGATTTTGAATACTATCTAATTCTTGAATCATCTTCTTCTCAGCTACATGACGAGAACTTAGATCATGATTTCGATAAGCTAAATCATGTCTGTAAGCTGCGGCATCTACTCTATTTATTGGTTCTTCACCTGGTTTTGGATTATTGTTCTCATCTAGTCTTATATCTAATCGAGTTCCTGGACCGGTATATGAATGACCAGGAAGATGTTTTTCATTTAAATATTTACTCCAAATAAATCCAGGAAAGTTTTCTAATGTTTTTTGTATGTCACCTCCGGAATGCTGACAATTTAAGGTTTTATGTACTTTTAAGAGATAATTCAGTAAATCTAAATTAGCAATTTTTAATTTAATTAAATTTTCGGAATTTGTAGAATTCATTTTAAAAGATAAAATATAAGTTTTACCTAATCAGACCAAAGGTCCTGAGGTTATTATCTAATCATACTAGGACTTAGATATATTCCAGAACCATCTTTTGTTTCTTTAATTTCAATTAAATCATCAACATTGTGGAGAATATTTTTAAGAACTCGTTTTCCTTCATCAACTAAATTTAATTTACTAATAAAATTATCTACTACTCCTTCTCCGTTAGCAACTTTCTCTAACTCTCTATTATGACGTTTTTGTTCTTCTAATGCTGCCTTCTCTGATTTATTTTTGTTTACTGCTTGGACAATACCAGCTGTCCCACCTGCAACACTTCCTGCTGCTGCTATACCTCCTATTATTAGTGGAATTAATGGGAGAATTCCACCATTCTTTTCTTTTTGTAATTGAATATTCTCTATCATTGGTTTACTTATGTAATACTTTTTTTTGTTAATCGTAATAGTTTTAGGTGTATTTTTGTCAACAATATTACGTAATTTTAATTCAACAGTTTTATTATTATTACTTTTCGCTTGCGACATTTTTAATAAAAAAATTTTAAGTTACGAAAATTTTTAATCTATTCTAGTTATGAAAAAATTTTAAGTTATCAAAAAATTTTAATCTATTCCAGTTATGAAAAACTTTTTAAGTTAAGAATTTTTAATCTATTCTAGTTATGAAAAATTTTAAGTTAAGAATTTTTAATCTATTCTAGTTATGAAAAATTTTAATCTATTCTAGTTATGAAAAATTTTTAACTTAAGAACAAATTTTAAGTTACCAAAAAAATTTTAATTAGCCCATCCTAGCCATCTTTCCATTAAGAGTTTCAATAGAATATTTTACATCTTCTAGCAATAAACCATAAGCCATCAATGAAGTTGTGGGATCTTTCTTTTCAATATTAATTGTTACATCACAACCAGTCTTGATAATATCTTCAGATTGTGCACTTAAATCGAAACAGAAAACAGGATATAAATGTCTCCAATCTCCAGGAGTTAATTGTGGTTCAACTCCAAATTCTATACAAAGATTTCTATAAGCATCATATCCTTCCATATATTGATTATTGGTATCATCGAATCTTAATGGATCAATTGGATATCGAGTTTGATTTAAAGCAACTTGTAAACTTCGAATTGTATCAATATGAAAAAGATTGTTGTTCTTATCAAAACTTAGAGAATTATTTCTTTGAAATGTTAGTAATATATATCTTGGAGTATTCGAAGTTCTAGTAAAATGCCAGTTAAATCTTTGTTCGGAAAAAGTTACTGAACTAGCAGTACGCTTTAGAAAATTTACTGGAATTGGTTTGTTAGTATTTAATCTTTTTGCAATAGCTGTTTCAACCTCTAAACTAGGAGTAATATGCTTAATTGACTATTCAAGTCTATCAAATTTTAAATATGCTTTTTTCCAGTCTTGCCAAAAAAGATTAATTCATTATTTGCTGTCCGATGAATTATTAATTTAAATTTTAATTGATATGATATTTTGTCATAATCTAAATATCCGAATAATGGAGACAATGACCAATTAACTGTCTGTTTACTTTTCTTGTTAAATTCACGTCTTTCTTTATATGCACTATTGTTTGTTTTATTTAAATGATTTGCAATATTTTCTACATCTTTCGCAATTCCTGCTGCATCTGTTCCAGCGTGAGTTAAATCATCAACAATTATACCATCATTAGTATCAGGAAACCAACCTTCGATTTCATACTTTTTATTATTTTCACCAATTGTTGAAATCTAAGCATTGAATCAATTACACCTGGAGAATCACTTATTGTTTCTATATTTTGAGTTGCAACATCTAAACGCATTTGTGTAAATAATCTTGGAAAAAAATTATTCTCTAATGCAATATTATCGGTTTCTGGTAATGGTGTTGTAAAATTGGCATCACTATATAAAGAATATTCACAGTGTAAAAGGGAATCAGGTAAATATAAATAACTCTGCTGATTATCAACTTCAAAAATTTAATCTCCTCCAGTATTCACTCTGCTGGAAGATCCGGGATTCATAGCAATTCTTATATAGTCATTCTTTTTTTGATTGTAACTGACGAACGAAGGATCGTCTAATCTAAATTTATTTTCGATAAGAGAAGACATTTTTATAAAAAATAATTTGACTTTTTTGTTTTTTCTCACGCACAGAAAAAAAATTTTACTACAAAAAAAAAACTAAAAAAATTTTACTAAAATATAATTTTAGAATTTTGCTAGACCAGCTCCGCTACAGCTTTGCTGGTAAGACCGAAGGCTGCTGTTCACACCATTGCCTCTTATTTCTTCAATTGAACGTTTTATGGCTACGCCTGATTTCTTCTCCTGTTTACTATCAGACCCTACAGCTATGTTAGCAATTTTGGTTTTTGTTTCCTCTGAAAGTTTTTTGATTTTTTAGTTCTTCAGAATCATTCTTAAGTTTATGAATAGTTTCTAGTTGTCTTAATTCGTTTTGAGACTTAACAGCATTTGATATTGCACTAGCTGTACTACCTATAGCAGCTGCTCCTTTAGCAGCAGATGTAATCAAATCTTTATTATTTTTAATTAAGTTAACGATACTTCCAATACCAGAAAAGATGCCAGCCCCTTCTTTTTGAATTGCTTCTACACTGTCATAATGGTAAACAGATTTCATAGATGGTTCATGAGCAATTTTTTTATTTGAAGCAAAATGTTTAAGATTGCGTTTATAAATTATAGGCATTTTTTAGGATTAAATTTGACTTTTGGAAAAAATATTTACGTTAAGATTTACGCTTAGATTTAGGTGCGTCATCGGCTAAAGCCTCTGGACAAGGTCCGATGAAGATTTACGTTTGTGAATTGACAACAACTTCGTGATAACTTTATTAATTTCCATTTGCACTTTATCTATTGCGTCAAGTAGCGTGTGATGTACTTTAATTTCTTTTCTATTAACTTGCATTTTCTCCTGATTCATCTTCAACGCCGTTATAAGAGCATTTAACTTAATTTTAAGAACATCTAGTTGTCTTTTAACAGAATCTAACTGTTCTTTATTGTCTTTAGAGTTTTCTTGTAAATTTTTCTTTAATTCATTTTCTAAATTATTTTTAAGAGTTTTCATTTTATCAACTTTTTCATTAAGTGAATTTACTTCATTTATTATTCTATTCATCTTTTTCATTTGTTGAGTAATTTTAGAACTTAATTCATCAACACTTTTTTGGAATGTAGTTTGTAACTGCTTTAAATTTTTTTAAATTCTTTCAGGAAGTTTTTCTATTTCATCTTCTAATTGTTCTTTCAATAGCTGTATCTGATGTTTATTTTTAATGACTGCAGATTTTAAATTTATAGAAAGTAATATTAAAATTTCTGATTGTTCTGAAATCTTTTTAAAAAGTTTTGCTATATCTGCTTCTAGCTCTCTATCCTTTTTATCAAGTTTTAATAATTTTTCGTTTAATGATTTGTCATTAAGTTTTAGATACTTTAATTCATTCATCAGTGGAACCAAAACATCGTTTATATATTTTTCTTTTAAGTCATTGATTTGTGTATCAACATATTGTTTATTTGTTAACTCTGTATTTTGTTGCGGAAGAATAGAAAGATGCAATGGACCAGATAAAACGTCTCCAGTTTTCATGATATAATTTTCTATCTCTATTTCTAATTCACGATTATTCGGGATATATATGCATCGCCACCAACATTTGGTGACATCATTTTTTAACAATAAAAAAATAAAATCTTTTCTAATAGAAATAAAAAAATGGAAAAAGCAAATTTAAAAAAATTGTATTCGCCCGTATCATCCTCTTCTTCTTATTCGACGAGATCATCGGGATTTGAAAATAAATGTTTTGATAATAATAATAGTAATCCATGTATATGTAAATATTTTATTTGAATTACAAGCCGAAATATTTAGAGAACAGACTAAAGGTTTGCCTTCCATAGAAACTAACTATTGTATTTTCCCGGGGGATCCATTTATAAAATTTATGGATATTGTAAGTAAGTATAATGATGTGGCTTATGTAGAATTAAATAAAGAAAATATGGTTATAATAGGTCATAATAATGTTTATGGTTTTATTAGAGCAGTGTTACCAATTAGTAATACTGATTGGATAGAAACTAAAATTATCAATTATATCAATATTAGAGAATTAGTAAAAAAATTAAAATCTTTTTCAAAGGAAAAAATTAGATTATTTGTTGATGAGTTTAATCAATATAATATTCATATAGGGAGTAAAAAACATAACGAAGAATTATTATGCCAAGTTTATTATAGAGTAACAATTTATAAAAAAGAAACATTAGAATTGCCACAAAGATATGATGATGATACTTATATAGGATTATATTCAAACTTTAATATCAATTTGTTAAAGTCTTACATAAATGGTTCAGCACAACAAGAGAAAATTTATATGTGGACAACACCTTATACTATTAACAATGACCATAATCATAATCATTATAATTTTAAAGAATCTGATAATAATAATTTTAAAGAATCGTATAATAATAATAATGATGAATAATAATAATGATGATAATATAGATGATGATAATATATATGATGATTCTGAAACATCTGAAAAAAGGTGTGAATGGTAACAAAGATTATAAAAATATTAGTAATTATAAAAATTTAAGTGAAGAAAATTTTATATCTCAACATGATATTAATACTACATATAATCAAAATTTATCTAAATTTCATTTTCTTACAATTGAAAATAATAATGATGGAATAGTTGAAGATACTGTTAGACAACTATGTGTCGGGACTACAAAATTTAAATTAGGATTTACATCTAATCAATTTAAAATTTTATCATCTTTAATAAAAACTAAAAATGATTCAGAGTATGGTGGTGTTATTAAATTTTCCAAAAGAGATCAAAGACCAATATTTTTCTCAATTATATTATCATCAAATAATAAATATAATTTGGAATTAGATATTCCTATCAGGGAATAGCATCCTATACCAAAAAGTGTAATTTATGATGTTGAAGAATCAATTTATGATGATGATGAAGAATCAATAGTTAGTGAAAATAAATTTAAATTATCTTTTGATAAAACGTTATATGATAAAAGTTAATATGATAAAACGTTATATGATAAAACTTAATGTGATAAAACTTAATGTGACAAAGAAAATAAAATAAATTAAGAACGTGAAATATATAATAATATAAAATCACTCTCAAGACCTTGATATTAGAATGTTTATATCTAAAATTAAAACACACATTTTTTCTTTAAAAAATAAAAAAATGGAAAATACCAAGTTTCATTGTAACTTGTGTAAAAAAAGTTGCAAACAAAAAGAAGTTATCAATCTCATTTACAAAGTAAATTGCATTTACAAAATGTAGATCGAGTTGATGAAGGAAATATATTAAAATTAAATAATTATAAAAACTATCTAGAAACATTACCTACTGATATAAAAGTTAAAAAAATATTTGATGATTATTCACATTCGGAATATAAAAAAGTTTTTAATAGTGAAGATGAACATGTAACCGATCGAAGATATTTATCTAGCGATACTGATGAATTTAACAAAATAGATGAATTTGATGAAACTAAAAAAACCGATGAAGCGGAACGAACCGAAGGCTCTAGAGCTTCGCCAGTAACAGATATAAAATATTTATTTAATGAATCTGTTGAACATAATGAAACCGATGAAACTTTTTATGATGTATTAACAAACTTTTTCAAAATATTTAAGAAATCTTTCAAATGTTATTTGAATGTAGAAGTACTTTATACAAAAAATGGACCTGATGGAATTCCTGAAGAAATATTACAAGGATATTTTACAAATTCGCAAGAAATTCATAATGTAAATGATATACAACCCATATTTGAATCGATGATAAATAAATTAGAAAATTGTATAATTGAAGCATAGTTACGTGAATCTGGTTGGAGATTTGTTAAAATACTATCTAAGAAAATAGTAATTGATAAATATAAAAATAATACTGGTGGTAGTTATGTTCCTTTACCTTTCAGTTCACCACAAATAATCAACATAAAAAATGAAGATGATTATTGTTTTCTGTGGAGTATTATAGCACATTTACATCCTGCAGAATATCACAAAGAAAGACTAAGTCATTATAATAAAGAAGAATATATAAAGAAATTTGATCTCTCTGATGGTTGAGATGAATTTCCATAAGATTATAATAGGTTAATAAAGTTTCATAAAAAGAATAAAAATTTAATAGAAGTAAATGTTTTTGAATTAAATGTGAATTAAGTTTCTATTGGTAATATTACTCCATTATACTCAGATTCAAAAAAAAATTAATTTGAATAATAAAATTTATGTCAATCAGAAATAGTATACAATAAAAGAGGAAATTACATGCATCATAATATTTTTTACCAAGGAAATATAATATGTACTGAAAAATTTGAAATTATAAAAACATTATCACCAATAATGATTAATCATAATAATTATAAAGGACGCAATGATGATTATGATTACAATTATTCATCTTTATCTTCAGAATATCAACAAAAATTACAAAATTTAAATGAATGTTTACAAAAATGTAAAACAGATTATCAACAACAAACAAAAATATTGATACAAGAATATGGCCATAAATATCAAAATAAGATAGAAACGATACAAAAATTAAATGAAGACAATAAAGACTTAAATAATGAAGAAAATGAAACCAATCAAAAAATAAATGAATGTTTAAAAAAATGTCAACAACAATATAAAGAACAATATGATAAAGAATATATTTATTGCTAGAAATATTAAATCAAAATTTTCATCGAAATACATTTAATCTTACAAAAGCAATTGATGAAACACATGAAATATATCAAGATAAATTTGAAAAATTAAAACAAACAAAACAACCAGCACAAGCGAATATATTATATTATCAGGGTCATTTTATATTGTGTAAAGATGTTTCTATATTTACAAAAACTTCAGATAATGCAAATTTTCCCTGTCTCCTATGTATGACGAGCTTTAGAACTAAAGAAGAAATGAATAGTCATTTGGAGAATTGTCAACAAAATGAAGCAGTTGAAAATACTTTTCCTAAAGATGATTATTTAATTTATAATAGACATTATTTGAAAAATAAAGTACCCTTTACTATTTTTTGTGATTTCGAAGCATGTAATGTTAACATAACACAAAATTCTGATAATGGTACGGGCCGAGCCCTAGAACCTTGGGTTTGTAAATATGAAAAAAGTACACCTGAAAAAAGTGCATCTGAACAAAGTAAAGGAAAATATTTATTTGAACAAAAACCATTATGTTGGGGAATGTACATTCATTCAAATTATCCTGAATTATTTAAATCAGAATATTATCAATACTATGGTGAAGATAGTTCAGAAATGTTTACAAAGAAAGTAGAAGAATTACAAGGTCGCTTTTCACAATTGCTTGAAACAAATATACCAATGCTTCCATTAACGGATGAAGAAAAAAATAATTTTGTTAATGAAATAAAATGTTTTTACTGTGGAAAAGAATTTACAAATAATTATAAAACTGGCAGAGGTAGATATTTTGATAAGCGAAGCGACGGCTCTGTCGACAAAGTAAAAGATCATGATCATCTAAATGGATTATATAGAGGTGCAGCACATAATTCTTGTAATCTTAATGCTAATAAATTTAGACATAACTTTGTTCCTCTATATTTCTACAATGGTTCTAAATATGATTTCCATTTAATAATGAAAGATTTATTTTCATCTGAAAAATTACAACAACAACAAATAAATGTACTATGTAAACAAGAAGAAGAATATTTTTCAATGCAATTAGGTTGTATTAGAATTTTAGATGCATTTAGATTTTTTAATCCTTATTCATTAGATGTTATGGGAAAAACTTTGAAACCTGAACAATGTAAAATATTAAATAAATATAATTTAAAACCTTTAAAAGGCATATTTCCGTATGAATATATAACTGGAGATATAAATAGAATAAATGAAATAATGAAAGAACAAAAACTTCCTCCAATAAATAAATTTAAATCAACATTAAAACAATCACAATTATCTGAAGAAGACTATGCAGAAGCTCAAAAAAATTGGAGAGAGTTAAATTGTAGAACAATGTATGATTATACAATGAAATATCTTGAGATAGATGTATTAATCCTTGCTGATATTTTGAAAACTTTCGTGATATTTGTTTAGAATATTACGGAATAGATCCATGTTATTGTTATTCTACACCAGGTTTAACATGGTTAGCAGGATTAAAACATACTGGTGTTAAATTTAAACATTATAAAGAAAATACATATGATAAATTATTATTTTTTGAATCTGGTATTAGAGGTGGAGTTTCATTAGTTTTAGGTAATAGATATGTTAAGTGTTATAATAAAAAAGTAAATCCTGATGATTATGGAATAATGAAACCTTTATTTCCAGAAGAAAGCGATCAGTTTATAAAATTGTTTAATCAAAATATAGAAGGACTTATATCAAATGAAGTTAGTCAAGCAGCAGTTGATGAAATCATGAGAGAAAACTATCTGTTATATTATGATTTTAATAGCTTATATTCTTCTTGCATGATACAAGAATTACCAACAGGTGAAATGTCATGGTGTAATATTCTTGATTATCAAAAAACACATGATGGAAATTATAATTTTGGTAATATGTATGAAGTTGATTTAGTATACCCTGATTATATAAAAGGCGCAACAAAATATTATCCTTTCTGTCCCGAAAACAAAATTCCCAATATAGAAGATTTTTCAGATTATCAAAAGTCTATAATTCCTAAGAAATACAGACCAACAAAAAAACTTATGTTAACACAAGGCAATAAAGGAAAGTATGTTGTTGAAGGAAGAATGCTAGATTGGCATTTAGAACATGGAATGATTCTCACTAAAATACATCGAAAACTAGAGTATAGAAAATCTAGGTGGTTAAAAAATTATATAGAGTTCAATATTGAAAAACGTAAAATAGCTAAAAGAAATAAAGATGATTTTGGAAACGTGTTCTTCAAATTAATGAATAATGCATTTTATGGTAAGACTTTAGAAAATGTGCGCAATAGACAAAATATTGAAATAATTTATGATAGAGATAGGTTTCAAAATTTAACAAGGAAACCTACAAATAAAAGAACTACTAGATTTAGTGATAATCTATGTGCTGTACATTTACGTCGAATCAGCGTAAAACATGATAAGTTTAATTTTATAGGATTTACTATATTAGAATTAGCTAAACTATTTATGTATAGATTTATATATGATTATTTAGCACCTGCTTATGGCAAAAACTATAAATTACACTTTACAGATACCGATTCTGTTTTCTTAGAATTAACAATACCGTATAATTCTTCACCTAATGAAGAAATTAATAAAATAAAAGATATCATTCATCCTTCTGATTTATGTAAAGTAAAAGATGAATTAGAAGGAAATGAAGATTTCATAACAGAAGCTATATTTTTAAAATCTAAATGTTATTGTTATAATACAACTAATAATATTAAAACACATAAAACATTAAAAGGAATTTCAAAGGCATCAGTGGCTAATCAAATAACATTTCAAGATTATAAAAATGTATTATTAAATAATGAAATAAAAACAGCATGTAATTATAGACTTAATTCAAAGAAACATAAAATGTATTTAAAAGAAGAACATAAATTAGCATTAGATCCATTTGATGATAAAAGAAAAATTTTACCTGATGGAATAACTACTTTACCTTTTTAATTTTCTAATTTCTAAGATAGACAAATTTGATATATATATATATAAAATAAAAAAATAAAATATTATAACACTATATTTGTTTATTTTTTATCACTCGGTAAACAAATCTTCTATAACTCTATCATGAATTTTTTTATCAATATTAATTGTAATGAAGCCATAATCTTTTGACCAAGCATTATTACACGATTGTTTAAATTCATCTTTATTTCTTACGCATAAATCTCTTAACAAATCACTTAAGTTTCTTGCATTTATTTCAAATAGTATAAATATATTTGCATTCTTTCTAATAACACTTCCGTCTAATGAATACATACTTTGTGTTAAATAAAAAACACTACAGTTGTTATGTCTACCTCTTGTGAAATAATTTCTCTGAACTGACTGATTTCTATCATTAACACAATCATCAAAAATTACACAATGTTTCATTGTTTTATCTAGTTTACTAGGATCTTGCATATTACCACTATCATCTATTAATTGTATCTTTATGTGCTTATTTTTATTGGATTCAACTAACTGATTATTTTTTGCTGCTTCTTCACACCACGAACTTATTTCTTCTTCATCTTCAGATTTTTCATGTTCTTTGAATAATGAAGCAATTGCTGTTTCTTTAAGATTATTTTCAAATCCATATTTTAAAAATTGATAGACGGGTTGTTCTGCCGTTGTTGTATAAATTATAAGATTGTTATAATCCAAAAAATTTGGAGTCGTTAAAATTTTAAATAATAGATACGTTTTTCCACAACCTGATCTTCCACAAATAACTGACAAAACTATATTAGATAAATTTGGATGATGATTAAATTTGAGTTTTTTTTATTTAATGCGGGCACTTCACTCATTTTTTAATTAAAAATTTAAAATTTAATTATTTTTATTTTTAAAGAAGAAGAATAATAAGAAGAAGAAAATTAAACTTCTCTAGCTTCGCGTGGGAGTTTATACCTCCCGAACCAAAAGATATATCATAATCTCTTCACCTCCAAAATTTATTTCTTGTCCTTTCTCATCAGTGATTCTAATGCTAATGTTGTTAATAGTTTTTCTTGTAATAGGGAAATATATTAATGTTTGGGGAAATACATTTAATCTATAACCAATGGGTACAGTAAAAGCTGGAAAACTGAATATTAAATTTGATAATTTACCATTTATATATCCTCCTTCAATAATGTCACAATGTACAACAATTGAATTTATTTCAGTTATTTTTGGAATCTTCTCACTTAAATGATAACCTTGACTATAAGTTGGTTTATTAAATCCTAATAGCTTTGACAATGATCTATCATGATTAAAATCAACTTGATGATTTTCGTCTAAAGTAAGAGAAAATTTATTAACTGCCGGTTCAACTGCAAAATGTAATTGTTTCTTATCTTTAAATGGTATACCTAAATGTCTCTTAATTTCATTTGATATTGATTCAACTTCGTAAGAACCAGGAAGAAAAGTTAGTACTTTCCACGTTTTGCCTTTATCAGTAGAATATCTAAATTGGTCATTCACATCTTTGATAACGTTTTGAATAGTGTTAGATGTGGAGAAACTAGTCAATGCAATTTGATAATTTTTATTTTGTTCCAAATGCAGAATGGGTTCTAAATTACAAGTGTGTGATGAAGTAGTTGTTATAATTTTTAACGTCGTACTAAATTTTGATGAACCCAAAATCTCTCTTAAATTTTCTAAATGATTATTAATTTTGTCAAAAACTACTGATGATAAATCTCTCGAAGACATTTTTTAACTAAAAATTTAATTAGATATTATGGATAAAAATTAGAAACAACATATTTCAGCTATACTTTTATAATCCTCTTCATTTAGAATCTTCTTTTCTAACAGTCTTTTTAATATAGCATGAATTTCATTGAAACTAGAATTATGTCCTTTTATTGCCGATATTAAAATATTTAATCTATTTAGTAATTCTTGTAGATCATCTGGTAAAAATACAGTTGTTTCTGTTTTAAAACCTATTCCTACTTTAACTCCCGTTGATAACAAATTTTCTAATTGTTTATAACGTCTAAGAGATTTTGCTGCACCAACTCTATCTAACATAGCTTTATATTTTATAAGATCTCCTACAGCATAATTTTTTAAATCTGCTCCTCTCAAAAGATCAACAAAATTTCTGTCTAAACTAAAAGGAGATTTTTCTGGTGAAAAAATTAAACCTCGAAAAGGTTGTGGAAATATTTCTTTTTGTCCGAGAAAAAATCTAGGTATTGTTTTTCCATCTATAAATGAAATAGAATGTTCAAATTGCATAGATCATTGCATTGCTCGGTTTGCTGCATTTTTTCAAACATATCAGATTGAATACCAGCTTTTATCATTCTATGTTGAAGATGATTTTCTTTCATAATATTTCTTTGTTTTATTAACTCTTCTAATTGTTTTATTCTTTTAAAATTATCAGCTTTAATTTCATCCATTTTTTAAAATATAACATTTGAATTTTGTGGTAACATGGGAATACAGCAAAAACATTTTACTGAACAAATTATTTTTTTATTGCTTTATTGTCTGACATCTTTTCGTTTTAAGCTTTGTTTAATAAAGTTTTGTTTAATAAATTGTCGCTTAAAATTTTTAGCTCTTCTAAAAAAAATTTATCATTTTCTTCATTAGAAATTTTACCATCACTAGAAATTTTGCCATCACTAGAAATTTTTCCCTCCTGTTTATTCTTATCATCATTTTTTTCTGACTGTAATTGAAATGATATTGATTTACTTCATTAGCTATTTGATAAAATTTTTCAATCTCATCTGACGTAATAACATTATCATCACAAACTCTTTGAAAGTAGTAATGCAATTTGTCATAGACTTCTTTAATATGTAAATGCTTAGTTTTTAATGATTTTCGTTTCTTAGTTATTAAAGATTTATCTAACATTGTAACAAGTGAAGTTGCAAAAACACCCGTACCTGTTAAAGCTGTAGCAACTACTGGAATTACTAAAACACCTGAAGATATAACAATAGTGAGAGCGCCTAAACTTATTGTTAAGAATATGCCAATTCCTTCTGTTACATTCTTAACTTTGGTCCATCTCTTTCTTAATTTATCATAATGCTCTAATCTTAATAATAATTGAGATTCCTTATCTTTCATATAACGTACTCTATCTTTATGTTTTTCTTTATTCATTTTTTCAATGTCCATTAAAGTAGAACTACGTTCATATGATAACGAAGGATATATTTTTGCGATTTCTTCCACTTTTGTTTCTTCCATTTTTAAAGAAATATTTTTAGTCACATAATTTTAGTTATCTCATATTTTAAAAACCTGAAAAATGGATTTAAAAGACGTTTTTAAAATTACCAATTTTTTTTATGTTGTGGCTTGGAACGGTCATGATTTTAAGGGGGGTGAAAATTGTAATTCTGAAATTTTGAGTTTCTTAACTTTTATGATTTTCGGTGTCCCGGGCCGGTCATGATTTTAAGGGGGTGTAAAAATGATCTTAATCTCAAATTTGAAATTCTCAACTTTTATGATTTTCGGTGTCCTGGAACGGTCATGATTTTGGGAGTAAAATGTCATAATCACAAATTTGAGATTCTGAAAAATTTGAAAAATTGGGTATTTTCAAAAACACCTAAATTTATGAATTTAGGTCTTCATAACCTGAAAAAACGACCAAAATTCATGAATTTCGTCGTTTTTAAAAATACCGATTTTTCAAAAAAATGGTACTTTTTAAATGGACTAAATTTATGAATTTAGGTCTTAAAAACATGAAAAAGGGGTCATATTCATGAATTTATATCGTTTTTAAAGATACCAATTTTTCTGAATTTTTCGGCGTCCTGGAACGGTCTTCTTCCCATTACTGTCACTACAAAATCATTTAGAAAGCGAGGACTTTCACTTTGGGAGGATAAGCGCTGTTGGCTAAATAAATATCTATCTTTACCATATGGACACTATAATTTAGGACTTCCCCCACCTTCAAAGAGAAGGAGATGCCTTCCTGTTACAGGTGACGTAAAAGGTCAAGAAAGTTAATGAAGTAAACTAACCAATCTCTACATTTTCTGCTTGATTATGCTTACTAATATATTGGTAGATCAAATACAAAATGAAATTGCTACATTTTTCTGATCTGTAAAAATAATTACTAAAACATAGGTAGTTCTACTATGAATTTAAGACATAGCACTCAACATCATTCCGATATGTTGAGATGTAAAATAGCAAGCTTTATGCAAACAAATAAATTTAGGTTTATATTTGAAAACATGCCTTATTACATTAGAACATGAATATTAAACGACTCACAAAGCACTCACATAACAAATTCTAAGAAAGTTGTCTTTCGTCACTCAATAGCAAATAGTGGTGGAAAACATCGTAGCGTTTGCATTAGCCTTGACGCATTATCTTCACTGAAAGACTTCGCTGATCTAATTGACAACCATAAGATACGGATGAAGATTCCTCTGGATCACAAGGTATAGATGAAGTGTGACTCTATCGTCAAGCTATACGTCTGTTCACCAAAGAGAGAAGATATTGACAATCGATTTTTCCGTTAATTTTTAATTTTCAGTGACGTCACATGGAAAAACTTTACAAAGGAGATACGACCACATATGATTTTATTCATTAAAGATGGAGGATATCAAGCGGATGGAATTCGTGAATCGCATGTTAACTACAAAAGTAAACTCAAAACTCAATCTTCAAGAAATCGAGCGGAACATTCCCAACCGAAAGTAATGGTCATTAATAAAACACAAGATGAAGCCGACAACGAATCTGCATCTGGGAAGACACTCAATGTTAACATGGAGGATGCAGAGGAAGGATAAATATGTGACTATCCTATTCTTTCAAAATGGAACAACCCAATGTGTTGCAGGCTTCATGGATTCTGATCTACCATATCTACGTTCCACGTTGGAAAATTTGCTTGGAGATTCATTATCTGAATGGAAAGTGAAGACAATGACTGTGTTATGTGAATTGGGCTATCATTATGACTTTCGCAGAGTTACATCATTAAACAATCTTACTTATGAAGTGGAGTTATTTCTAGCAGCAGAGATGACTAGCTGGCACCCATATCATGTTCATGTGTTTTATAATGGAAAGGTTGTGACAATAGGCATTAAAGACCTAAATGACGTTCCTCCCATCCTATGTGATTTGAGAAAAATATTTGTGAGATCTACATTGTAGCTATGTAAATATCTAGAAAAGAACTGTACATTTGTAAATGCATAATGAAATGTAAACGTGTTTTGTTTTCCCTCTAAACCCAACGATTTGGAACATAAAAACAAGGACAGTTATGTCGTGAGTTGAAGTTAACTGTGCATGTGTCTCTTATTTAATTCATGTGTACATGCTATCCGTGTCATTCTCTGCTGCAATAAACGCTTGTCATGTAGCAAAGTCTTTCTCGCGCGTCACAATTATTGCAGCAGAGAATGATCATTTCATCGGGGTGCGATCGATCAAACTGTACAGGAAAGATGGAACAATACCTGAAACCGAGTCGCTTCGATGGTGATCTGGCAAAGTCAAGTGGCACAGAATGGATACATTGGCGAAAAACCTTCGAGAATTTTTTGGATGCTATATCAGTAAAGGACGCCGACATGAAACTGCAGATATTGGTGAATTTTCTTTCTTCGAACGTATATCAGCACGTATCAGAATGTGATAATTACCTTGACTCCATGGAATTGCTTGAATCTTTATTCGTGCGGCCGAAAAATGAAATTTTCGCTCGGCACATTCTCTTGACTCGTCATCAAGAGACTGATGAAACTATTAGTGATTACGTGTACACATTGAAGCAATTGGCAAAAGACTGCAGATTCAAGTCCGTCACCGAAGACGAGTATAGAAATGAATATATTCGGGACTCATTTATATCTGGCATAAAATCACACGATATTCGACAACGTCTTCTGGAGAGTACAAAACTTACACTTGAGGAGGCTGTTCGACAGGCTCTTGCATTAGAATGTGCTCAGAAGAATGCTGCTGTGTACCGTTCCATGGACGGCTATCAACACTCTGTTGCTGCGGCTCGTGTTGAGGGGCCCACTGATGTCATTTCAGACAGTGTTCAGCGCAATACGGAACGCAACTTGGAATCTTCTTGTGCCGTGACTAGACCCAGGACATGCTTCTTTTGTGGGTCTAAGGCTCATCCAAGGAATCGATGTCCCGCACGGAATTCTACCTGTAATAACTGCGGAAAGTTGGGACATTATTCTCGTGTGTGCCGATCTGAAACAACAAAGCAAGACAAGGTGGCTGCTCTGGCAACCCTTGCTACTATCCAAAAGCAACCCGACACTTACTCTGCACTAGCTCCTGTGGAAATCAATGGGGTACATACGGATGCTTTGGTGGACACTGGCAGTACAAAGTGTTTCGTTGGAATTGATTTTCTGAAGCGGATTGATACTGTTTCTTTCCCATGTGATTTTCGAGTTGCTTTAGCTTCGTCTAGTGTTGTCTCAGTAACGCGTTTCTGTGATCTTACTTTTACTCTCAATGGACGTTATTACAAGGATATCAAATTCTATGTCTTAGATGGATTGTGCAATGACATGATTCTTGGATTGGATTTCTTGGCCCTACACTCAAGTTTCCGCATGGTATTTGGTGGTCCGCTTGAGGAAATAAAACTCGATGCAATTCATTGTATGGTTTTAAAGACCATGGATGTCGATCCTCCCAGTTTGTTCTCTCGATTGGACGATTCACATGCTATTGCTGTGCCTTCACGAAGATATTCTGAATCGGATAAAATTTTCATTTCCAAGGAGATTTCTCGCTTATTGGGTGACGACATTATCGAAGAATCTGTATCGCCGTGGAGGGCACAGGTCGTTGTTGTTAAGAATCGCAACAAACAACGGCTCGTGATTGATTATTCAAAAACTGTGAATAAATTCTCTGTTATTGACGCCTACCCTTTACCAAATATACATGATCTTGCTCAAAATATATCACATTACAAATACTTCAGCGCTTTAGATTTAAAATCTGCGTATTATCAAATTCCCCTACAGGAAAATGACAAGAGATTTACTGCATTTGAAGCAAATTCAAAACTGTATCAGTTTCGAAGACTTCCTTTCGGATTATCTAATGCTGTGGCGTGCTTCCAACGCGCGATTGATGGGATTATTGCCAAAGAGAACCTAACAAATACTTTCGCTTACTTGGATGATGTAATAGTGGTGGGGAAAGATGAGCATGACCATGAAATCAATTTGCAAAAATTTATTGACGTGACCCAGAGGTACAACATCACTTTAAATCATGATAAGTGCAAATTCAAACAAACGTCCATACAATATCTTGGCTATGTGATTAGTGAAAATTGTCTGAAACCTGATCCAGATCGCTTCAAACCTTTAATGGATATGAGCCCGCCTGATAGTATGGATAGTTTACGACGTTGCCTGGGAATATTCGGCTATTATTCCAAATGGATTCGGAACTTCTCGACTTTGATCCAGCCATTATTGAAATGTAGTTCGTTCCCATTATCAGATTCGGCTTTGAAGACTTATAAAGATTTGAAATTGGCTATCAGGGATTCTTGTTTGAAACCGATTGAATTTAGTGACTTTTTTACCGTGGAGACCGATGCTTCCTATAACACACTAGCTGGAACTTTAATTCAAAAGAGCAAGCCTGTCGCATTCTTTTCTCGAACTTTATCGGAGCACGAAAAGGGCTGGTCATCCTATGAGAAGGAGGCTGCGGCTGTTGTCGAAAGTGTCAAGAAATGGCGCCATCTTCTGTCGTTGCGTAAATTCGAAATTGTGACTGATCAGAAAGCAGTATCCTTTATATTTGATAATCAGCGCTGTGGCAAAACAAAGAATGACAAGATTCTCCGTTGGAGATTGGAATTATCCGAGTTTTCATACAGTATAAGATATCGGAAAGGTGAAGAAAACCTATCGTCAGATGCAATTTCTCGATTATGCTCCCTGAAACTGAATAGTGACCATCTCAAAGAACTTCATGTCAAGCTTTGTCATCCTGGAGTCCGAAGACTTCTACATTTCGTGCGGAGCAAGAATCTTCCTTATTCGGCCGAAGATGTCAAGACTGTTTGCAGATGTTGCGAACAATGCTGTCGATTGAAGCCGAGATTCTACAAACCGGAGCCAGACTCGCTGGTGAAAGCTACTACCCCGTTTGAGAGACTGTCCATAGATTTCGTGGGTCCTAAGCAAACAAACTGCAACAGACGATACTTGCTTACTATAATCGACGAATACTCCAGATTTCCGTTTGTATACCCTTGTGCGGATATTACGGCTAGAACAGTTATAGCGAAGTTGAAAGATTTGTTCTCGGTCTTTGGAGTGCCTTCAAGCATACATTCTGACAGAGGAGCGCAGTTCATGTCTAGCGAGGTGAGGAATTTTCTATCCAGCAATGGAGTTTGGCAGACCAGGACATCTCCCTACAGGCCACAAGGGAATGGTCAGTGTGAACGCTATAATGGTGTAATCTGGAAGAATATATGTCTGGCTTTGGCCTCTGCTGGGTTGCCGGAATCTCAATGGGAATCTGTCTTGCCAGATGTTCTGCACAGCATGAGAACTCTTTTATGTACTGTGACAAACTGCACTCCCCATGAACGACTGTTCTCTTTCTCCCGGCGCACGGCTAGCGGCAATCAGCTTCCTACTTGGTTGATGACTCCGGGACCGGTTCTCTTACGAAGATTCGTTCGTGCATCGAAATCAGATCCTTTGGTGGATCAGGTGGATCTCCTGGAGGCAAATAGCAAAGTAGCATGGGTGAAGTATCCTAGTGGAGTGACCGATACGGTTTCGGTTCGGGATTTGGCACCTTTACATTCTGCAGAGGAGCAAGCATCGGTAAGCAGCTCGGATGATACAAGTATCTCTCAGGATTTTCAACAAGATGATCTAAAGGAAGACATGAGTGTGGCTATTGATCCCGTGGAATCTACTGACTCTCATGATCCTAACGGCAATGATGTACGGCTTCGGAGATCGACTCGTTTTAGGCGCAAGCCAGATCGTTTTAATTTTGATTCATTTTGATTACTTTATTTTACATGTATGTGTTCGCATTCTTTTGAGTTGGGGTGAATGTCGTGAGTTGAAGTTAACTGTGCATGTGTCTCTTATTTAATTCATGTGTACATGCTATCCGTGTCATTCTCTGCTGCAATAAACGCTTGTCATGTAGCAAAGTCTTTCTCGCGCGTCACAAGTTACACATAATATGAAGCTTTATTACAGAAGAGATTCAATATGCTTTGTAAGAATTACATCATTTTTATAGCAGTCTTTCAAAAAAATTTGTAAAACACTTTTACAGTTATTTATTAATGGTCTCTCGTTGACGAAATATACTACATAACCGCCGCATATGAGAGGTACATTGCTTTGGAGTGGAACCGATATAACTTTTTTGATCCTCCAGGAGAACCTATTCATCCATAGTGCAATGTCATGTAAGCGAGGTTGATTAAGAGAGTCAAAATATTCGGCCACTTTATAGCGATTGATGTACACTGCAACCCAATGTTTGCCAGGAAGATTGCTGCTATCCGTATTGATGATAGGCAAACAAGGATAGAAAGGAATTGAATTAGGTAAATTATCTCTAGAAAAGACATCAAGAAATATTGTCTTGGAGTAGTGATGAGCATTCCTCATTTTCCTCAAGATTTCGGTGTTGCTTAGGTTACTCATCTCTGATAGCTGACAGTTACGTCTCGCATCCTCGTTATTTCAACTTTGCTATCATAGATAGCATGAATGAGGCAAGTAATTGTTTTCTTCAAAGGTGACTCAAATGATGCCTCTAATCGCAGATTTCCAGGCTTTGTAGCTCCTACGCTTTCACCACCTAGATCTGCATCTGCTGTCAGATTGTATATAATAAAGAAGTAGCCATTCTTGTACATATCCATTGTAATTCCATTTAAATCATCTGTGTTAAACATGTTAACTGCAGTGAAAGTAGAACCACATTCACATGCAAATTTACTCTCTTTAAAATTAGGCTCATAAGCCTTGCAAGCAACAAATTTTCCATCCTGATAGAGTGCTAGTTTACTATTATTTAAGTGTTGGAAATTGAATGGAATCTTTTCAAAAGTACCAATGAATGACTCATTTTCCACCAATGTGATACACACCACCTTTGGCATTGCAGTGGGAAAAAGATTTGGGTAGGCATGAGAGGAAGATCCCGCACCAATTGCGAAGTTTGTTAACACACTGTGATTAGCTGGATATATTGCATTGCTTTTCCTCAATCCTGACGCATGCTCGTTGATGACTGACGGGGTTATTTTTACTCTCCATACATTCAGCACAGCATTACTTATGTTAATTTGATAGTTTGTAGCTCCAAAAGCCATTAACGCGAACTCAGGATTTGCACGAATAAATTTGTTTGCATTTTAACCTGTGATAGTAGATATCTAGATTGACGAAGGAAATCAAGATACACAGGTCCTTTCAAGTATAATTCCTTTGAATCTGCTGTCAATTCCATTCGTTTTTTTAAACCTCCATTAAGCCTGACCATTGAAGCCTCATCAAATTTCCCTTGCTTATCATCATACCAGCCGGCAACTTGTAGGTGTGACCTTTTACCTTGCTTCTGAAATTGCGTCATCTTATTTATGTATGCTCCATAGGGATATGCTCGATCCCCTCCTTCAATCTGTTTGTCATTCAATATTAAATACACATCTGAGAACAGACTGGCAATAGGAAGATTTGTTAATCCCACTTTATCCTTGGTTGAATCAATATTGGTACCATCAGTCTTCTTAATTTGTGTACACAATTCTAAATCAATGGATTGACAGTCAATATAATCTTGAGGATTGGCAGGTATATCAAACTGAATAGGCTGTTGGTTACCATCGATATTTGTTGTGGGGACTATGTCTACAATTGTTGAGGAAATGATGTCTGTTTGATGAGGGGGAGAATCGAAGAAGCACGAAGTTGAGTTGATACTCTGTATCGTATTAACTTTACAAATATGTTGTCTTCCTTCGTTTTGACTTGTTTCCCGTCACTGTGGAATTTCGTTTGCGCTTTCTTGTTTTCACACGACGTCTAGATTTAGAACGTACTGCTCTGGTGGGATTTTTACTTTTCCTGTGCCTTTGCTTAGTAACTCGACCGGATCCAACTTCTCTTGACTTCCTACGTTTCTTCCGAACTGTACGTCTCGTCTTTGTCAAATCATCTAATGCGTCGAAGGAAGATTGAACTCATGTATGGAAGAAGTTACATGTTATATTAGCTTAAAAACTACGTCGAGTGTCTCCCACCTCAACATTTTGCAGATCCTGGTGCGTTATCCAGCTATTGAATGAATCAGGCTATCCTTTCCATTTAACTAGATATTTCCATTGATTGCCATGACCTTTCTTCCTAATTATTTTATCAATCATATAAATTTGGTCACTTCTGTCTACGACTTGCAATTCATATGAGCAAACTTTCCTTCAATTGGATTACCATGGTAATCTATCAATTTGTACATGATGGGTCTAAATTTTCTATTTACTTCATCTACAAAAAACTCTTCTTCATTCCAATGAGGTAGATACCCCTTCTCAAATGTAGACTTAACCTTCGAAATCCGAACTCTATCACCAACATTTATTTTCTTTTCATTGGAAATGTTTTTCGCTTTCTTATCATGCAATCGAAGCCATACATCCATCGCATTATCTGGGGTAACATCAATTGGTCGCATCTTAATAATACGATGATAGCTTTCATTGTAATTCTTGACAAACTTCTTCAACTCACCTACCCAAACATGTGTATTTTTTGCAGTGAAATAGCATCATATTTTCCTTTTCAATGTGCGATTGAACCTCTCAACCATGGCAGCTTTATAAGCACTTTTGACGCTAAACAATTCTACATTATGACTTTTAAGGAGACTTCGAACATGAGAGTTTTTGAATCCCTTGCCTTGATCGGTCTGTATTCTTTGTGGAACACGCCCCTCATCGGAAATGCTCTGAAAAGGCGCTTCAACTTTTGGTCCTCGTTTAGATTTTAGCGCACGTGCACTGATTTACACGCGTATTACTCGCACAGCAACTGCTAACATAATTGATATCAACCTCTATGCCCTCTTCTCCTTTACCTTCGAGCGCAGATTTCAAACAGCAGCAAAATTTTTGCAGCGACATGATATGAGAGAAGCAAGGCCTACTTCATATTTGCTTAGTATTTACTATAGTCCTTCCCAACACGCATTGAGCGCCAAGTAGCTCTTTTTGGCTGAAGATCATCGGGTTCATGAAGCTCTCGCTTGACCACCATTGTAGGCGTTTTACTTTTTGATTCATCTTGTAAATGACCCTTGTCCAATTCATTCACAGTCGGTCCTCCAATAATATTATGATGCACATTTTGATCAGATAAAATTTTCTGAAAATATGACCACCCTTGTGGTGCACCTAGCTTTCGCTTTACATCTCCAACAGCATATTGTAGAAGGTCATTTATGTGACTATTTCTAATAATATCACCAGTTGTTTCATCTATTATCTCCCTTCTCTCATTGAACTTCACATGCGGGTCGATGAAGTCAAATAAACGCTGAGCGCGCACGCGAAATGGTCGAGGTGTTGACAAAGTTATAAATCGTCGCAACTTATCACGAATCTGTCGCCTCTCATCAATCTTTTCAGCTGCCAACTGCATTTGCCGATAAGGATCCTTAATCTTCTGAATTTCTATATCCTTTTATGTTAGTTCCTCAAGTTGATTCGTAATAGGTTGATCTATATTTTTGACTTCCTGTGCACTTTGTAATGCAGTCAATTGTACATACTCCTCTTGAGGAATGACTACCATCTTTGAATACGACATGATTGAAAGTAATAAGGCGACAAAGTACATTGCCTAAAACTATTTGTGAACCGAGAAAGCTGTCATTGGCTCAGCGGAATTAGGTATGATATTAGTTCGAAATCGAAGTCGTTCCGGACATTCCTGGGTTAGATCAATGAATAGATAGCCATGTGGTTTCTTTGTTACATCTTCATATATTTTTGAAAGAACTTTAGGTTGTTGAGGTAATATCTGTCTACTGAGATGATGTATCTGACTGCTATCTCTTGGATTTTTAAATACTGCCAAGTAATGTGTATTCAAACTCCTAGTTCTTTGCTGTTTCCCTCCATCAAAGATGTTTAGGGTGATACAGATTATGAAGGCTTCCCTATGAATAGCTGTCTGAATAAACATTTCAGTTACATCTTTCGATGATTTGCTTTCGCGCAATAGATCATCTAGGAGAATTAAGTCACCTGCTTTGATGTCTTCAGTTGTCGGTAACCGTTGCTTCACATCATAACCTTTCGGACGAAGTGCAGAATGCAACTGCGGTTGAAATATACCATAATACCATTTAACTCTTTTAATTTCTTTATTAAACATCTCATTTCTATATTGTAGTAATTGAGTTCAAAAGTAGTTTTCCGGACTGACTTGGTCCGGTCACACACATTGTACGATCAGTGAATAGGCGAAAATCTGTCATCCTGAAATTTCAAAAGCTTTAAAGACTAACACCCACCAGTTTGCTTAGAATAAAACAAGTCATGTTCCATAACAACTTTATTTACATTTAGGAACTGTCATTTCACATTCACAGCATCTGTGTTTCCTCATAAATGTCAGCATTAAAATAACTTCTCGCGTCAATTTGAGCATCTTGGCGTTTCAATTTCAACTTAACACTCCCTTCCTTGGATTTCCGTCCCCGCTTTTTGCATTCTACAACATCCCATCTTTTGAAGTAGATTTGTTGATGGTGATTAGGCACTTATCAATCGGCATTGGCTCATAAACCAACTGTAGAACTTTCATTTGTTATGATGCCACTTTTCCGGTTGAGCCGTGAGCACCAATGCACAGTCCGTTGACGTGTATTAAACCCATGTATCGCCCGCGCTTCAGATCATCACACTCCATTGTATTTCCAAGTAGATCGAATGCTTGAAAGTGATCGGACAATTTCAAGAATAGTGTATCGAACTCGGGTAATTCCCTATAGCCAATTCCTTCCTCTAACGCCTTCCTCCAATGTGAATGAGCACTTTCGGGAAACTCAACACATTCCTTCGCCAAAGAGTCGATGGTTTTGAGTATCACCTGCTGCCATTTCGGAAAGGTCACTCGCATTTGTCTCATGCTGCTATATCCAGATGAAGACATACCATTACTGTGGAAAAATGGAACTTGAAGGTAGAAACCATCGTCACCATGGCTAGTGATGCAAATGGAAAATTTTCCGGAAAATTTTCCAATGGAAAATTTTGAAATTTTTTTCGGTGATTGACGTTTTTGCCTTTGTTTTGGAGACTTGTTGCAGTCGTTTGAAAAGACTATGCAGTATTCAAAGTCCGAAAACTTCTCTATCATCTGTGCATGTTAACTTTTGGAACCAACTACACCACCAACTGCTCCCTCCATGTCTATTTTAGATCCTTCCAACTGAATATCAGACGTAAAATGGATTTCAGATTTCTCTACTTGAATTTCAGATATTTGTCAGAAACTCAACTTTGAAAGGATCTTAGATTGAACTGGAGAATTTCCAATTCATCGGGAAAAGTCTGAAATTCAGAGATCTGAAATCGATTTGGAACTATCTGAACCATCTGAGCTAGAAATGGAAGATGTGTAGTTTGTCCTGCACGAAGATATCGGACATTACCCCAGAAGTTAGTAGCTATCATATAGATTTTCTTCTACTCATCACAGATATCTTTAGTTTCCAAATATCTCACGAGTTTACAGTCTTATCTTCCAATATATGGTCGCTCATGTACATGCATAATGCTGTGTTGGACTGTGTGCTTGTGCATCACATGTTCATCAACACGTGGAGAATTTGTATCATTGCAATCACGGCTGCATAATAAAGCTTAACTTTCAAGCCATAAACAAGCTCCCAAATAAAGTGCATTATTTTTGTTCCAGATCTTTCACAATGCATGAAATTATACCCCTATCGTATAGGAAAAAATTCATGTTGTCCCAAATTAAGATGTCTGTGTTATAATATTAAAAATGCCAACAAATTGCCACAAGCCACTGGTGGCAAAGGAATGCTAAAAAATCCGCGGACGGGATTCGTATTGCTGCGATTGTTTTAATCGAAGTGATATGATGAAATGAAGAGTTTTAGAACAATTCTATTGATGTTTCTATGCCTCGACTGTGATAGAAAACGTAAAAATTATATCACAAAAATTCAAATTTTTTCATTTTTCAAAATCGGTTTAATTAAAATGATGATCAAGATCACCACTTTTAGACCCATTCTATTGGTGTGTAGCTGCCTCGGCTGTAGAAGCGGTCAAAGCATAGGGCCTGTCAGAAAAAATCAGAACTTTCAAAATTTTTAAAAATTTTCATCACTAACCATGGCTCAACGTTTGGAAGTAAAAGGTATTTCCAATTCCTTGAACCTTCCTCGTCGGTCGGAATTTTAACCGTTGAACTTTCCTCGTCGGTCGGAATTTTAAGAGATCACGTTCAAATGAATCGCTCTCCTCTCTAACTATATACATTTTTTGAGACATAATTCAAAGTTGTACTTATTCGGAAGTTTTCACCCACAGGCGATGACTGATGGCTTGAAAGTGATTAAAGAGTACAAGCGCGTCTCTCTTATATACATATTCACATGAGTCATCAATCAATGATGACGAGTGTCAATCCATGATTCGTCGTCTACAGCAACACTGCGGCACCTGCTACAACTTTCCCTAGTGGACTATTGAGTACCTTGTAAATGCTGTTTCCAATATCATTCAACATATTCAAAAACCCACCACCTCCACGCTGAACTAAGTTCCGCCTTTTCTTATCACTGCTTCTTGGATTTGAAAATTTTCTATTGTTGTTCAGAGAATCAGTACTTAATAAAGGCTTGTATATTGGGAGGCATCTGTGTATTGCAAGAGCCAAATTACGGATGAAATCACCACTTGAGTTTTGAATTAATTTGCACTTAACTTTATTATTTCGCATGCTGTTTAACTTTCGCAACGCCTTCTTAAACTGACTTGAAAGTTTAAAAGAACCATTCTTCCGAGAAAGAAATGCATTTCTTTTTGCAGTCATTTTTATTACAATAAAAGCAAAGCATTTATGAAAATATGCATTTTTGCTTAGTTGTATACAACAAAGTCAAGCGGTAACAAATGGTAGGTCATAGTCATCAACATCACTCAAAGTCTGAGTCGTTGCACTTATAAGCTGTGCCATATCACACATTAACTCCTTTGATAGAGGACAGCATGAACAGCATGGTTTTGAAGCGAAGACTTTTAAAAGATAAGCATAGTTTGCTCTAAACTTGATTATGTCCCGCTCATCTTGCACTGCCACGTTGACGCTCATCGACGGAGGTCCGGCAAACATGTCCACCTTGAATTTGCCACCATTTTCCTCATAGTGGCTAAACGTGATTATATCATGTAAGCAAGTCTTCAATTTCCGTGTTCACATTTCACAATAGCAACGAGAACTCTGTGGAATAGCTTCCGTCAAACTCAGAGGTTTGAACACTTCATCGAGTCAAATCTTAGTACTCGCTGAAGGGCATTGGTCAATATCCTCATAAAGAGTTTCTAAAGTTCAATATCATCTTCACAATGGTAGAATGTGACAATATCCTCCATCAGATCTATAAGATCAGCCTTGTAACCAATAACATCATTTACAGAGTAGAAAATCTTGCTAGTAAACAGATTGTCTTTGTGAATAATTGAAACAGGAATGATCGTGGTAAATGACATGTTTATTAATGTCTACAATCCTCAACAAGTATCATTGAAATAGAAGTGTGATAACCCTATATGCAAAGGCTGCACAATAGCAACCAATCACAGACATGCATGATGACTCATCATGAACAATATATAGTGACTGTTGAAATTATTTCTCCATTACAAAGGGGACAAAATATAGTTTCCAAGGGTACATAACATGTAGAACACATAACAAAATGAGAACATGGTAACAAGAGAAGGGATCTTTCCCGTTCAAAACACCTGATGCAGTTCCGTTCACATAATAATTCAAGCGTTTCTATTTCCAATTTCTTTCTGAAGTTACTTTCATTGATAGAACATTTCGATAAATCAGTTGAAGGTTTCACTTTTTATCTCCGTTTCAGAAAGTTCCAATTTCATCCTCCTAATTTCACTGTCTTTATAATGTAGCATTGAGAAATCTTCTATCCAACTACGATCCAAATTATGATTCATGGCATTCTCATCCAGATCCATTAGTCGTTCAGCTAAATCACCAGGTTTGATATTTTCATTTAGATTTGTAACAGCTTCTATAGCCTTTAGAGAACCAAGGTCGTTTGGAACAATCCATGAAATTGGGAAACTAGTTATCAGTATTCACATCATGAAACAGCTTCCACGTATTTACAACTTAACCTAGTCATGAAAATCAATACAATTGTCATCATAGTCACAATGGCTACAATTGTCGCATTTGAGCAAGCACTCTCAAAACAAACAACTATCTGTTCAAGTTCCGAAATAAATGTTCGCATCCCTGTTCTAATTCACATACTCTAACTCAATTTGGGAACAAGCCGTTCCGATCCCAACACACAAATAAGTGTACCGAATCATTAAGTATGAACTCAATTCGGTTGTCAATCGGAACGCGGTTCCTATTCACATGTTCCGATTGGCAATTCGGAACATGTTCCTATCCATGTTCGCATTCACTACCAGCGCGTCCGCAAAACTAACTACTCACAATTTTGGATTTCGCCGATTCTTTAAGTTTCTGCTCCGTTACAGAATGTCGTCATCACCTATTACAACCCAACCAAGATCACCGGAAATGGAGCAGACAGAAAAGAAGACGAAATGCAGTGAATGTGGAAAAGCTGTGGATGACATGCGAATTCTCTTGATTGACATGTGGTAGCTGTGAGTCTGTGCTTCATACGAAATGCACTTCGCTTTCAGTATACGAACTTCTTAAGTACTTCAAAAAGACTAGTAAGCGAAAATTTGCGTGCGAAAAATGCACACTTTCAACACATTCATTCACTGAAATCAACAACATCACTCAGTACATCGACACATCCAAGAACAATTTCGAGACGAGGAAGAACGGAATTTGTCGAAAACCCTCAAAGATTACGAAGAAAAGTGTGAAAACCAGAATAAATGGATCGAAGAGCTCATAGAGAAAGTTCAACCTAGAAATGAAGAACAACTCCGCTACCTGACAGAAAAGAAGGATTTCAAAACATCAATGGAACTGTATGAGAAAGAAATAAGAAAATGCGAAGATGCAATAAAGGATTTAGACATAGAGCGAACAAAGCAAAACCACAAAAATATGAAAGAAAGGTAGAAGAACAACGCATGGAAGAGCAAGAGTCAAACGAACTAAAGACGATGCTCACCAACCTCACATCAAGAATGGAGCTATTGGAAACCAACATTTAAGATAGCCGCATGAAGAGTCAACAGCCCATTTACCGAAGACCAATACGATGTTACACCTGCAGGAGAGTTGGTAATATTGCACGAACTGCTACCATAATCAGTCAATGAGAAGACCTCAGTTCCACACGACCAGAAGACTACCATACAGACACAACAATTATAACAGAAACTATGACAATTACAACAATCATCATTACAATTACAATCACAGACAGTGTAATCAACACCCCAATGATGAAGGACGATAGAGAACAGTGCGTATTGATAACGATCCACAAGCACAGTTCCCCAGATACATGCCTGCACCTCAACTCAGTAATCAACAATTCATGCAAAATCTACCACAAAGTCATCAACAACTCATGAACAGATCACCAGTCAACATCAGTAATGGGCAAAAGACCGTTCCAAGACACCATAAAATTCAAAAAAATGGTATCTTTAAAAACGACATAAATTCATGAATTTAGACCCTTTTTCAGGTTTTTAAGACCTAAATTCATGAATTTAGTCGTTTTTAAAGATACCGATTTTTCAAAAAATTGTACTTTTTAAATGGACTAAATTCATGAATTTTGGTCATTTTTCAGGTTATGAAGACCTAAATTCATAAATTTGGGCGTTTTTAAAAATACCCAATTTTCAAATTTTTCAAAATCTCAAATTTGAGAATTACAATTTTCTCGCTTAAATCATGACCGTTCCAGGACACCGAAAAAATCAGAAAAGTTAAGAATCTCAAATTTGAGAATTACAATTTTTACCTTGAAAATCATGACCGCTCCAGGACACCGAAAATCATAAAAGTTGAGAATTTTAAATTCATGAATTTTATCCATCTTTCAGGTTTTTAAAATATAACATGTGACTAAAAATATTTCTTTAAAAATGGAAGAAACAAAAGTGGAAGGAACTTCAGAAATGGAAGAAACCGCAAGAATATATCCTTCGTTATCTCAATTAAACTTTTACGGAGCAGCGTGACTTCTTTCTTTCTTTCTCTCTCTCTCTCTCTCGATCCTGTCTGTTACAGGAATATTGTATTCACAATGACATGCATTCTTTAAAACAATTGCTTGTCTTCAATGAGAATAATTCCCATATGCTTTCAATAGAATGACCTTGAACGCTAATGGAAAAATACACCAACTGTCGAACCATATCGACAGCCATGTCGACAAACTTTCTGACACCGGTTCGACAGTTGGTGTATTTTTCCATTCAAAACAATGTCGCATTAATGATTGTTATGGAAACCAAAATGAAGAGAAATGCTCATTCATTTCTCTTCTCTCTCATATGTCTATTGTTTTTAGATTGTATTTGTTCTTTTGTTCTCATAGTGTGAATGAGATTTCACAACTCGCATTATGCACTATTGTCTGTGATTTCCTTCACCCCTATCAGCTGAAACAATTTTAGCAGCTGCTACACGCCAATTCTTTTGAGAAATTTCTGAAATAGATTTTATTCCATTTAAAATGAGAAACATTAGAGACTTCCAAAAAATATACGGCAAACATTTAAATTTCGATTTAAATGAGATTGCTAAGCAATTGGGAATAAAGAATTTTCACATATTGATGAGTAATGAATTACTATTGATAAAAGATGTACGAAACACTAACTCTACTAATAAAATGTAACAATGTAACGTTTTAATTTAGATTAAATTAAATCATTTCAAAATTGAATAAGTAGTAAGGAAAGTCATCATTGTGGAACAGTTTTAAATCAATACCCCCCTTCTGACTAAGTAGTAAGGAAAGTCATCATTATAAAAATGTTTTAAATCAATACCCCCCAAGTAGTAAGGAAAGACATCATTAGAGAACAGTTTTAAATCAATACCCCCTTCCTTCTGACTTCTAGGGGTCCCTTAAGAAATTTTTTTATTATAAAATGAGCAACATAAATGAGTTTTTGAAATTATATGGAACACAAACGACAACGAATTTCGACCTAAAGAAAATCGCTAATCGATTAGGAATAAAGAATTTTCATGTTCTAATGAGAGCCGAATTACAATTCCTAAAAAATAAGCCAACAGGAACCTTCAGTTCCCGGAACAAAGTTCCATCAATAACTATAAATTTCATAACAAATCTTCATACGTCAGATGAAAAAGGTGTACATTGGTCAGCAGGACAAAGAAATATAGACTGTTCCAATTATTATTTTGACTCATACGGACTTCCACCTACGAATGAAGTAAGAGAAATACTTGGCAATGGAATTTATAATACGTTTCAAATTCAAAAACCGGGAACTACTTATTGTGGTCAATTATGTCTTTATGTTTTATTTAAATTACAGGAAGGAGTACCATTTCTAGATATTATGTTAGAATTGAACGAACCGTAGGTTCTATGGCTACGCCTAATGAAAATAATGATAATTAAAAATCAGTTCGTTGTAATTCATTTTGATAAAATCGGCCTCTGATATACTCATTATCTAAATCTTTAATTTCATAAGTAATCGGATAAGTTTGGTTTATTTTACAAACTTCAAATATTTCTTTAGTCCAATAGCCAACAAAGCCTTTTTCAAATTTATTCTTATATTTAAATATTCTAACTCTATCTCCAATTTTAAATTTCGGCTTAAGTTTCTGCAAATTCGGATTACTCTCATTCAAATTATTATTCTCGAATATTTTTTTTCTTATCAAATCAGGGTCGACAGAAGCATTCTTTGGAGTTTCTTCAATACCAGAATGAACTTTATTATTGTACTCTTCTACAATTCCTGGTAATATCTTCAACCATTTCTGATTTCCTTGCTGAGTAAATTTCTTGAATAATTTATTTTTTAACGTCCGATTGAATCTTTCTATCACTACGGCCTTTCCTGCATTTTCAGTTGAATAAACAGTTTCAAATAGTGGCTGAACGTTTCGGTTATAAAATTCCGACCCTTTATCAACAAACAATTTTTTTGGCTTTCTCTTACTTTCTTTAAAGATTTCTTCAAACGCATATTTAACTGATAGACCACTTTTATTTTTTAAAGGCTTTACCCAAGCGTATCGTGTATATAAATCTATAACGGTCAATGCGTATTTATAATCTTTTTCATTCGGCATATGAATAAGATCAGCACTCCAAATATCATCTTTATTAAATACTTTTACTTTCAATAAATATTTCGGCTTTCTGTATTCCCTATGAATTTCAGACGCGTAGGTTCGAGCGTTGCTCTCAGACAGCTTAGCTGTCGTTTCATTTAAACCCTGACCGAATAATATTTTAGCTTGTAAAGCTTTCTTAACAAACATTCTTTCAATTTTTTCTCTAAATGTAGGATTTTGAATACTATCTAATTCTTGTATCATCTGCTTATCAGCTGCATGTCGAGAACTTAGATCATGATTTCGATAAGCTAAATCATGCCTGTAAGCTGCGGCATCTACTCTATTTATCGGTTCTTCACCTGGTTTCGGATTATTATTCTCATCTAGTCTTATATCTAATCGAGTTCCTGGACCGGTGTATGAATGACCAGGAAGATGTTTTTCTTTCGAATATTTACTCCAAATAAAGCCAGGAAAGTTTTCTAATGTTTTTTGTATGTCACCTCCAATATGCTGACAATTTGAGTTTTTATTTTTGTTTAATAGATAATTCAATAAATCTAAATTAGAAATTTTTAATTTAATTAAATTTTCGGAATTTGTAGAATTCATTTTAAAAGATAAAAAAAATTTAAAAGATAAAATAAAATGAATGTTTTACCGAATCATACTAGGACTTAGATATATTCCAGAACCATCTTTAGTTTCTTTAATTTCAATTAAATCATCAACATTGTGGAGAATATTTTTAAGAACTCGTTTTCCTTCATCAACTAATTTTAATTTACTAATAAAATTATCTACTACTCCTTCACCCCTAGCAACTTTCTCTAACTCTCTATTATGTCGTTTTTGTTCTTCTAATGCTGCCTTCTCTGATTTATTTTTATTTACTGCTTGGACAATACCAGCTGTCCCACCTGCAACACTTCCTGCTGCTGCTATGCCTCCTATTATTAGTGGAATTAATGGGAGAATCCCGCCATTCTTTTCTTCTTGTAATTAAATATTCTCTATCATTGGTTTACTTATGTAATACTTTTTTTGTTAATCGTAATAGTTTTAGGGGTATTTTTGTCAACAATATTACGTAATTTTAATTCAACAGTTTTATTATTATTACTTTTCGCTTGCGACATTTTTAATAAAAAAAATTTAAGTTACCAAAAATTTTTAATCTATTCTAGTTATGAATAAATTTTAAGTTACCAAAAAATTTTAATCTATTCTAGTTATGAATAAATTTGAAGTTACCAAAAATTTTTAATCTATTCTAGTTATGAAAAATTTTAAGTTAAGAATTTTTAATCTATTCTAGTTACAAAAAAATTTTATTACTAATTACTAAAAAAATTTTAAGTTAACAAAAAAAATTAATTAATCGACGTAGTCTTGGGCTTTAGCCGATCGGACCAAAGGTCCTCCGGTTACTAACCTATCCTTGCCATCTTTCCATTAGGAATTTCAATAGAATATTTTACATCTTCTAGCAATAAACCATAAGCCATCAATGAAGTTGTGGGATCTTTCTTTTCAATATTAATTGTTACATCACAACCAGTCTTGATAATATCTTCAGATTGTGCACTTAAATCGAAACAGAAAACAGGATATAAATGTCTCCAATCTCCAGGAGTTAATTGTGGTTCAACTCCAAATTCTATACAAAGATTTCGATAAGAATCATATCCTTTCATAAATTGATTATTGGTATCATCGAATCTTAATGGATCAATTGGATATCGGGTTTGATTTAATGAAACTTGTAAACTTCGAATTGTATTAATATGGAAGAGATTATTGTTCTTATCAAAACTTAGAGAATTATTTCTTTGAAATGTTAGTAATAAATATCTTGGAGTATTCGCAGTTCTAGTAAAATGCCAGTTAAATCTTTGTTCGGAAAAAGTTACTGAACTAGCAGTACGCTTTAGAAAATTTACTGGAATTGGTTTGTTAGTATTTAATCTTTTTGCAATAGCTGTTTCAATCTCTAAACTAGGAGTAATATTCTTAATCCACCATTCAAGTCTATCAATTTTTAAATATGCTTTTTTTCCAGTCTTACCAAAAAAGATTAATTCATTATTTGCTGTACGATGAATTATTAATTTAAATTTTAATTGATATGATATTTTATCATAATCTAAATATCCGAATAATGGAGACAATGACCAATTTATTGTCTGTTTACTTTTCTTGTTAAATTCACGTCTTTCTTTATATGCATCATTATTTGTTTTATTTAAATGTTTTGCAATATTTTCTACATCTTTCGCAATTCCTGCTGCATCTGTTCCAGCGTGAGTTAAATCATCAACAATTATACCATCATTAGTATCAGGAAACCAACCTTCGATTTCATACTTTTTATTATTTTCACCAATTGTTACAAATCTAAGCATTGTATCAATTACACCTGGAGAATCACTTATTGTTTCTATATTTTGAGTTGCAACATCTAAACGCATGTGTGTAAATAATTTTGGAAAGAAATTATTCTCTAGTGCAATATTATCGGTATCTGGTAATGGTGTTGTAAAATTGGAATCACTATATAAAGAATATTCACAGTGTAAAAATGAATCAGGTAGATATATATAACTCTGCTGATTATCAACTTCAAAAATTAAATCACCTCCAGTATTTGCTCTACTGGAAGATCCGGGATTCATAGCAATTCTTATATAGTCATTCTTTTTTTGAATAGAACTGACGAACGGAGGATCGTCTAATCTAAATTTATTTTCGATAAGCGAAGACATTTTTATAAAGAAATAATTTGACGTTTTGTTTTTCTCACACACAGAAAAAATTCTGCTAAAATAATTTTACTAAAATAATTTTACTAAAAAAATTTTGCTAAGAAAATTTTGCTAAAAAAATTTTACTAAAAAAGTTTTACTAAAAAACATAATTTTAGAATTTTGCTAGACTAGCTCCGCTACAGCTTTGCTGGTTAAACCGAAGGTTGCTGCTCACGCCATTTCGTCTTATTTCTGCAATTGAACAAACCGTAGGTTCAATTGAACGTTTTATGGCTACGCCTGATTTCTTCTTATGTTTACTATCAGACGGAGCTCCGCTCCTCAAGGTTTCCCCAACAGCAATGTTAGCAATTTTATTTTTTGTTTCCTCTGAAAGTTTTTTTAAATTTTTTAGTTCTTCAGAATCATTCCTAAGTTTACGAATAGCTTCTAGTTGTTTTAATTCGTTTTGAGACTTAACAGTATTTGATATTGCACTAGCTGTACTACCTATAGCAGCTGCTCCTTTTGCAGCAGATGTAATCAAATCTTTATTATTTTTAATTAAGTTAACGATACTTCCAATACCAGAGAAGATCCCAGCTCCTTCCGTGTGAACGGCACCTGCGGTGCCTAGGAACTTTTCTGTTCCGACTGTTTCTCTATTATCATAATGATAAACAGGATTCATACGTGGTTCATGAGCAATTCTTTGATTTGAAGCAAATTGTTTAAGATTGTGTTTATAAATTATAGGCATTTTTTAGGATTAAATTTGACTTTTGGGAAAAAATATTTACGTTAATATTTACGCTAAGATTTACGTTTGTGAATGGACAACAACTTCGAGATAACTTTATTAATTTTCTTTTGCACTTTATCTATTGCGTCAATCAGCGTGTGATGTATTTTGATTTCTTTTCTATTAACTTGCATTTTCTCCTGATTCATCTTCAACGCCGTTTTAAGAGCATTCAATTTAACTTTAAGAACATATAACTGCTTTTTAACAGCATCTAACTCTTCTTTATTTCCTTTAGAGTTTTCTTGCAAATTTTTCTTTAATTCATTTTCTAAATTGATTTTAAGAGTTTTCATTTTATCAACTTTTTGATTAAGTGAGTTTACTTCATTTATTATTCTATTCATCTTTTTCATTTGTTGAGTAATTTTAGAACTTAAATTCATCAACACTTTTTTTGAATGTAGTTTGTAACTGCTTTAAATTTTTTTTAATTCTTTCAGGAAGTTTTTCTATTTCATCTTCTAATTGTTCTTTCAATAGCTGTATCTGATGTTTATTTTTAATGACTGCAGATTTTAAGTTTATAGAAAGTAACATTAAAGTTTTTGATTGTTCAGAAATCTTTTTAAAAAGTTTTGTTATATCTGCTTCTAGCTCTCTATCCTTTTTATCAAGTTTCAATAATTTTTCGTTTAATGATTTGTCATTAAGTTTAAGCAACTTTAATTCATTCATCAGTGGAACCAAAACATCGTTTATATATTTTTCTTTTAAGTCATTGATTTGTGTATCAACATATTGTTTATTTGTTAACTCTGTATTTTGTTGCGGAAGAATAGAAAGATGCAATGGACCAGATAAAACGTCTCCAGTTTTCATGATATAATTTTCTATTTCTAATTCACGATTATTCGGGATATATGCACCTCTACCAACATTTGGTAACATCATTTTTTAACAATAAAAAAATAAAATTTTTTCTAATAAAAATAAAAAAATAAAATTTTTTCTAATAAAAATAAAAAAATGGAAAAACCAAATTTAAAAAAATTATATTCGTCCGCATGATCCTGTTCTTCTTATTCGACGAGATCAACGGGATTTGAAAATAAATGTTTTGATAATAATAATAATAATAATAATCCATGTATAGATGTTAATATTTTATTTCAATTACAAGCCGAAATATTTAGAGAACAGACTAAAGGTTTACCTTCTATAGAAACCAATTATTGTATTTTTCCAGGTGATCCATTTATTAAATTTATGGAGATTGTAAGTAAATATAATGATGTAGCTTATGTTGAATTAAATAAAGAAAATATGGTTATAATAGGTCATAATAATGTTTTCGGTTTTATTAGAGCAGTTTTGCCGATTAGTAATACTGATTGGATAGAAACTAAAATTATTAATTATATCAATATTAAAGAATTAGTTAAAAAATTAAAATCTTTTTCGAAAGAAAAAATTAGATTATTTGTTGATGAACAAAATCAATATAACATTCACATAGAGAGTAAAAAACATAATGAAGAATTATTATGTCATATTTATTATAGAGACACAATTTATAAACAAGAAACATTAGAAATGCCCCAAAGATATGATGATGATACGTACACGTATATAGGATTATATTCCAACTTAAATATTAATTTATTAAAATCTTATATAAATGGTTTAGCTCAACAAGAGAAAATTTATATGTGGACAACACCTTATACTATTAACAATGACCATAATCATATTCATAATAAACGAACCGAAGGTTCTAGGTCTTTGCCCGATCTTAAAGAATCTTATGATAATAATGATGATAATAATATAGATGATGATAATATAGATGATGATTCTGAAACATCTGAAAATGGTGTAAATGGTAAAAAATATTATAAAAATATTAGTAATTATAAAAATTTATCTAAATTTCATTTTCTTACAATTGAAAATAATAATGATGGAATAGTTGAAGATACTGTTAGACAACTATGTGTCGGGTCTACAAAATTTAAATTAGGATTTACATCTAATCAATTTGAAATTTTATCATCTTTAATAAAAACTAAAAGTGATTCAGATTATGGTGGTGTTATTAAATTTTCCAAAAGAGATCAAAGACCAATATTTTTCTCTATTATATTATTATCAGATAAAAAATGTAATTTAGAGTTAGATATTCCAATAAGAGAATGGTATCCTATCATGGAATGGCATCCTATACCAAAAGTGTAATTTATGATGTTGAAGAAACAATTTATGATAATGAAGAAGAATCAATTTATGATGATGATGAAGAATCAATAGTTAGTGAAAATAAATTTAAATTATCTTTTGATAAAACGTTATATGATAAAACTTAATATGATAAAGAAAATAAAATAACTTAGGAACGTGAAATATATAATAATATAAAATAACACTCAAGACCTTGATATTAGAATGTTCATATCTAAAATTAAAACACAATTTTTTCCTTAAAAAATAAAAAAAATGGAAAAGACTAAGTTTTATTGTAACTTATGTAAAAAAAAGTTGCAAACAAAAAGAAGTTATCAATCTCATTTAAATAGTAAATTGCATTTACAAAATGTAGAACGAGTTGATGAAGGAAATATATTAAAATTAAATAGTTATAAAAACTATCTAGAAACATTGCCTACTGATATAAAAGTTAAAAAAATGTTTGATGATTATTCACATTCGGAATATAAAAAAGTTTTTAATAGTGAAGATGAACATGTACCAGATGGAAGATATTTATTTAGCGATACTGATGAATTTAACGAAATAGATGAATATGATGAAGCCGTAACAGATATAAAATATTTATTTAATCAGTCTGTTCGAACCGAAGGTTCCAGGGCTTCGCCCGTTGAACATAATGAAACCGATGAAACTTTTTATAATGTATTAACAAACTTTTATAATATATTTAAGAAATCTTTCAAATGTTATATGAATTAGAAGTGCTTTATACAAAAAATGGACCTGATGGAATTCCTGAAGAAATAATACAAGGACACTTTACAAATTCACAAGAAATTCATAATGTAAATGATATACAACCCATATTTGAACAAATGATACTTAAATTAGAAAATTGTATAATTGAAGCCCAGTTACGTGAATCTGGTTGGAGATTTGTTAAAATACTATCTAAGAAAATAGTAATTGATAAATATAAAAATAATACTGGTGGTAGTTATGTTCCTTTACCTTTCAGTTCACCACAAATAATCAACATAAAAAATGAAGATGATTATTGTTTTCTGTGGAGTATTATAGCACATTTACATCCTGCAGAATATCATAAAGAAAGACTAAGTCATTACAATAAAGAAGAATACATAAATGAATTTGATCTTTCTGATGGCTTAGATGAATTTCCATAAGATTATAATAGGTTAAAATAGTTTCATAAAAAGAATAAAAATTTAATAGAAGTAAATGTTTTTGAATTAAATGTGAATTATGTTTCTATTGGTAAAATTACTCCACTTTACTCAGATTCAAAAAAATTTTATTTGAATAATAAAAATTTATGTCAATCAGAAATAGTATATAATGATAGGGAAAATTACATGCATCATAATATTTTTTACCAAGGAAATATAATATGTACTGAAAAATTTCAAATTGTTAAAACATTATCACCAATAATGATTAGTCATAATAATTATAAAGGACGTAATTATAATTATGATTATGGTACCGATTATTTATCTTTATCTTTAGAATATCAACAAAAATTACAAAATTTAAATGAAATTTTACAAAAATGTAAAACAGATTATCAACAACAAACAAAAATATTAGTACAAGAATATGGCCATAAATATCAAAATAAGATAGAAACGATTCAAAAATTAAATGAAGACAATAAAGAATTAAATAATGAAGAAAATAAAACCAATCAAAAAATAAATGAATCTTTAAAAAAATGTCTACAGCAATATAAAGATCAATATGATAAAGAATATAGTTATCAGTTACAAACATTAAATCAAAATTTTCATCGAAATACATTTAATCTTACAAAAGAAATTGATGAAACACATGAAATATATCAAGATAAATTTGAAAAACTAGAACAGACAAAACAACCAGCACAAGCGAATATATTATATTATCAGGGTCATTTTATATTGTGTAAAGATGTTTCTATATTTACAAAAACTTCAGATAATGCCAATTTTCCTTGTCTCCAATGTATGACAAGTTTTAGAACTAAAGAAGAAATGAATAGACATTTGGAGAATTGCCAACAAAATGAAGCAGTCAGAAACACATTTCCTAAAGATGATTATTTAGAATATAATAAATGGTATTTTAAAAATAAAGTACCCTTTACTATTTATTGTGATTTTGAAGCATATAATGTTAATATGACACAAAATCACGAGACATCGGAGATGTCTTCCAGGGCTTCGCCCGATTGTGATAATTGTACGGGCCAACCCTAGAACCTTCGGTTTTTAATTCTGAAAAAAGTGCAGCTGAACAAAGTAAAGAAAAATATTTATTTGAACAAAAACCATTATGTTAGGGAATGTACATTCATTCAAATTATCCTGAATTATTTAAATCAGAATATTATCAATACTATGGTGAAGATAGTTCAGAAATGTTTACAAAGAAAGTAGAAGAATTACAAGGACGTTTTTCACAATTGCTTGAAACAAATATTCCAATGATGCCATTAACAGAAAAAGAAAAATTTAATTTTATTAATGAAACAAAATGTTATTACTGTGGAAAAGAATTTGCAAAAAATTATAAAAATGGCAGAGGTAGATATCTTGATAAGGTAAAAGATCATGATCATCTAAATGGATTATATAGAGGTGCAGCACATAATTCTTGTAATCTTAATGCTAATAAATTTAAATATAACTTTGTTCCTCTATATTTCTATAATGGTTCTAAATATGATTTCCATTTAATAATGAAAGATTTATTTTCATCTGAAAAATTACAACAACAACAAATAAATGTACTATGTAAAACAGAAGAAGAATATTTTTCAATGCAATTAGGTTGTATTAGAATTTTAGATGCATTTAGATTTTTTACTCCTTATTCATTAGATGTTATGGGAAAAACTTTGAAATCTGAACAATGTAAAATATTAAATAAATATAATTTAAAACCTTTAAAAGGAGTATTTCCGTATGAGTATATAGCCTGCGGCTCACAGTCGAAGACTGATATAACTGGAGATAAAACCTGTGGTTCACAGTCGAACTGACTTTAATTCTGTGAATAAAATTATGGAACAAAAACAACTTCCTCCAATAAATAAATTTAAATCAACATTAAAACAATCACAATTATCTAAAGAAGACTATGCAGAAGCTGAAAAAAATTGGAGAGAGTTAAATTGTAAAACAATGTATGATTATACAATGAAATATCTTCAGATAGATGTATTAATACTAGCTGATCTTTTCGAAAACTTTCGTGATATGTGTTTAGAATATTACGGAATAGATCCATGTTATTGTTATTCTACACCAGGTTTAACATGGCTAGCAGGATTAAAACATACTGGTGTTAAACTTAAACATTATAAAGAAAATACATATGATAAATTATTATTTTTTGAATCTGGAATTAGAGGTGGAGTTTCATCAGTTTTAGGTAATAGATATGTTAAATGTTATAATAAGAAAGTAAATCCACAAGAATATGGAATAATGAAACCTTTATCTCCAGAAGAAAAAGAAAAAATATTAGAAATTTTTCGAACGAAACGAGAAGGAGTAGAACGTGAAAATGCAATTGATAAAATCATGAGAGAAAACTATTTGTTATATTATGATTTTAATAGCTTATATTCTTCTTGCATGATACAAGAATTACCAACAGGTGAAATGTCATGGTGTAATATTCTTGATTATCAAAAAACATATGATGGAAATTATAATCATGGTTATATATATGAAGTTGATTTAGTATATCCTGATTATATAAAAGGCGGAACAAAATATTATCCTTTCTGTCCCGAAAACAAAATTCCTAATAAAAGATTTTTCAGATTATCAAAAATCTATAATTCCTAAGAAATACAGACCAACAAAAAAACTTATGTTAACACAAAGCAATAAAGGAAAGTATGTTGTTGAAGGAAGAATGCTAGATTGGTATTTAGATCATGGAATGATTCTCACCAAAATACATCGAAAACTATTTTATCAAAAATCTAAATGGTTAAAAAATTATATAGAGTTCAATATTGAAAAACGTAAAATAGCTAAAAGAAATAAAGATGATTTTGGAAACGTGTTCTTCAAATTAATGAATAATGCATTTTATGGTAAGACTTTAGAAAATGTGCGTAATAGACAAAATATTGAAATAGTTTATGATAAAGATAGGTTTAAAAATTTAACAAGGAAACCTACATATAAAAGAACTACTAGATTTAGTGATGAACTATGTGCTGTACATTTACGTCGAATTAGCGTAAAACATGATAAGTTTAATTTCATTGGTTTCACTATATTAGAATTAGCTAAACTATTTATGTATAGATTTATATATGATTATTTAGCACCTGCTTATGGCAAAAACTATAAATTACACTTTACATATACCGATTCTGTTTTCTTAGAATTAACAATACCGTATAATTCTACACTTGATGAAGAAATTAGTAAAATAAAAGATATCATTCATCCTTCTGATTTATGTAAAGTAAAAGATGAATTAGAAGGAAATGAAGATTTCATAACAGAAGCTATATTTTTAAAATCTAAATGTTATTGTTATAACACAACTAATAATATTAAAACACATAAAACATTAAAAGGAATTTCAAAGGCATCAGTGGCTAACCAAATAACATTTCAAGATTATAAAAATGCATTATTTAATAATGAAATAAAAACAGCATGTAATTATAGACTTAATTCAAAAAAACATAAGATGTATTTAAAAGAAGAACATAAATTAGCATTAGATCCATTTGATGATAAAAGAAAAATTTTACCTGATGGAATAACTACTGAACCTTTTTAATTTTCTAATTTCTAAGATAGACAAATTTGATATATACATAAAATAAAAAATAATAAAATATTATAACACTATATTTGTATATTTTTTATCACTTGGTAAACAAATCTTCTATAACTCTATCATGAATTTTTTATCAATATTAATTGTGATGAATCCATAATCTTTTGACCAAGCATTGTTACACGATTGTTTAAATTCATCTTTATTTCTTGCACATAAATCTCTTAACAAATCACTTAAGTTTCTTGCATTTATTTCAAATAGTATGAATATATTTGCATTCTTTCTAATAACACTTCCGTCTAATGAATACATACTTTGTGTTAAATAAAAAACACTACAGTTATTATGTCTACCTCTTGTGAAATAATTTCTCTGAACTGACTGATTTCTATCATTAACACAATCATCAAAAATTACACAATGTTTCATTGTTTTATCTAGTTTACTAGGATCTTGCATATTACCAATATCATCTATTAATTGTATTTTTATATGCTTATTTTTATTAGATTCTACTAACTGATTATTTTTTGCTGCTTCTTCACACCACGAACTTATTTCTTCTTCATCTTCAGATTTTTCATGTTCTTTGAATAATGAAGCAATTGCTGTTTCTTTAAGATTATTTTCAAATCCATATTTTAAAAATTGATAGACGGGTTGTTCTGCTGTTGTTGTATAAATTATAAGATTGTTATAATCCAAAAAATTTGGAGTCGTTAAAATTTTAAATAATAGATATGTTTTTCCACATCCTGATCTTCCACAAATAACTGACAAAACTATATTAGATAAATTTGGATGATGATTAAATTTGAGTTTTTTTTATTTAATGGAGGTAGTTCA
The DNA here is from genome assembly GCA_907163375.1 of Prostheceraeus crozeri. Classification (NCBI taxonomy): domain Eukaryota; kingdom Metazoa; phylum Platyhelminthes; order Polycladida; family Euryleptidae; genus Prostheceraeus; species Prostheceraeus crozeri. Next base: position 76,051 of record CAJQUW010010974.1, read on the forward strand.
CTCATTTTTTAATTAAAAATTTAAAATTTGATTATTTTTATTTTTAAAGAAGAAGAATAATAAGAAGAAGAAAATTAAACTTCTCTAGCTTCGCGTGGGAGTTTATACCTCCCGAACCAAAAGATCTATCATAATCTCTTCACCTCCAAAATTTATTTCTTGTCCTTTTTCATCAGTGATTCTCATGTTAATGTTGTTAATAGTTTTTCTTGTAATAGGGAAATATATTAATGTTTGTGGAATTACATTTAATCTATAACCAATGGGTACAGTAAAAGCTGGAAAACTGAATATTAAATTTGACAATTTACCATTTATATATCCTCCTTCAATAATGTCACAATGTACAACAATTGAATTTATTTCAGTTATTTTTGGAATCTTCTCACCTAAATGATAACCTTGACTATAGGTTTGTTTATTAAATCCTAATAGCTTTGACAATGATCTATCATGATTAAAATCAACTTGATGATTTTCGTCTAAAGTAAGAGAAAATTTATTAACTGCCGGTTCAACTGCAAAATGTAATTGTTTCTTATCTTTAAATGGTATACCTAAATGTCTCTTAATTTCATTTGATATTGATTCAACTTCGTAAGAACCAGGAAGAAAAGTTAGTACTTTCCACGTTTTGCCTTTATCAGTAGAATATCTAAATTGATCATTCACATCTTTGATAACGTTTTGAATAGTGTTAAATGTAGAGAAACTAGTCAATGCAATTTGATAATTTTTATTTTGTTCCAAATGTAGAATGGGTTCTAAATTACATGTGTGTGATGAAGTAGTTGTTATAATTTTTAACGTCGTACTAAATTTTGATGAACCCAAAATCTCTGTTAGATTTTCTAAATGATAATTAATTTTGTCTAAATCTGCTGAGCACATTTCTTAATTATAATTTTGAATAAATATTATAGATAAAAATCGTAGATAAAAATCGTAGATAAAAATCGTAGATAAAAATCATAGATAAAAATCATAGATTAAAATCATAGATAAAAATCATAGATAAAAATCATAAATAAAAATCATAGATAAAAATTAGAAACAACATATTTCAGCTACACTTTTATAATCCTCTTCATTTAGAATCTTCTTTTCTAACAGTCTTTTCAATATAGCATGAATTTCATTGAAACTAGAATTATGTCCTTCTTTTATTGCAGATATTAAAATATTTAATCTATTTAGTAATTCTTGTGGATCATCTGGTAAAAATATGGTTGTTTCTGTTTTCTGTTTTTCAGATAAACCTTTTCCTACTTTAACTCCCGTTGATAATAAATTTTCTAATTGTTTATAACGTCTAAGAGATTTTACTGCACCAACTCTGTCTAACATAGCTTTATATTTTATGAGATCTTCTACAGCATAATTATTTAAATCTGCTCCTCTTAAAAGATTAACAAAATTTCTATCTAAATTAAAAGGAGATTTTTCTGGTGAAAAAATTAAACCTCGAAAAGGTTGTGGAAATATTTCTTTTTGTCCGAGATAAAATCTAGGTATTGTTTTTCCATCTACAAATGAAATAGAATGTTCAAATTGCATAGATTTTGGTAATTTCTTATTAATGTTTGATTCTAGTAATCCATAGTCATCTAATATAGTTTTGTGCTCTGGATCTGTTATATCAATTTGTTAATCATTATTTGTAAGTTCTTTTTCAAGAGTTTTAAATGGTTTCATAGTTTTTTCAAAATCAGTTTTTACTTGCTCGGTTTGCTGCATTTTTTCAAACATATCAGATTGAATACCAGATTTTATCATTCTATGTTGAGGATGATTTTCTTTCATAATATTTCTTTGTTTTATTAACTCTTCTAATTGTTTTATTCTTTTAAAATTATCAGCTCTAATTTTATCCATTTTTAAAATATAATATTTGAATTTTGTGGTAACATTGGAATACAACAAAAACATTTTACTGAACAAATAATTTTTTTATTGCTTTGTTGTCTGACATCTTTTCGTTTAAAGGTTTCTCGTTTTAAGTTTTGTTTAATAAAGTTTTGCTTAAATTTTCGCTTAAAATTTTTAGCTCTTCTAAAAAAATTTTGTCATTTTCTTCATTAGAAATTTTACCATCACTAGAAATTTTGCCATCCTGTTTATTCTTATCATCAACTTTTTCGGACTGTAATTGAAAGGTTTGATTTACTTCATTAGCTATTTGATCAAATTTTTCAATCTCATCTAACGTAATAACATTATCATCACATACTCTTTGAAAGTAGTAGTGTAATTTGTCATAAACTTCTTTAATATGTAAATGCTTAGTTTTTAATGATTTTCGTTTCTTAGTTATTAAAGATTTATCTAACATTGTAACAAGTGAAGTTGCAAAAACACCCGTACCTGTTAAAGCTGTAGCAACTACTGGAATTACTAAAACACCTGAAGATATAACAATAGTGAGAGCGCCTAAACTTATTGTTAAGAATATGCCAATTCCTTGTGTTACATTCTTAACTTTAGTCCATCTCTTTCTTAATTTTTTATAATGCTCTAATCTTAATAATAATTGAGATTCCTTATCTTTCATATAACGTACTCTATCTTTGTGTTTTTCTTTGTTCATCTTTTCGATGTTTATCTTTTCAATGTCCATTAAAGTAGAACTACGTTCATATGATAACGAAGGATATATTCTTGCGGTTTCTTCCATTTCTGAAGTTCCTTCCACTTTTTGTTTCATCCACTTTTGTTTCTTCCATTTTTAAAGAAATATTTTTAGTCACATGTTATATTTTAAAAACCTGAAAGATGGATAAAATTCATGAATTTAAAATTCTCAACTTTTATGATTTTCGGTGTCCTGGAGCGGTCATGATTTTCAAGGTAAAAATTGTAATTCTCAAATTTGAGATTCTTAACTTTTCTGATTTTTTCGGTGTTCTGGAACGGTCATGATTTAAGCGAGAAAATTGTAATTCTCAAATTTGAGATTTTGAAAAAGTTGAAAATTGGGTATTTTTAAAAACGCCCAAATTTATGAATTTAGGTCTTCATAACCTGAAAAATGACCAAAATTCATGAATTTAGTCCATTTAAAAAGTACAATTTTTTGAAAAATCGGTATCTTTAAAAACGACTAAATTCATGAATTTAGGTCTTAAAAACCTGAAAAAGGGTCTAAATTCATGAATTTATGTCGTTTTTAAAGATACCATTTTTTTGAATTTTATGGTGTCCTGGAACGGTCTTTTGCCCATTACTAACATCTTCCCATGAATGGCAAATCTGAAGGAGAGGAGGATAATAATGTAGACGACAAAAATTGTAAAATAAAGGAAAAACAGGAGATAAAAATATTCTGCATTAATATCAATGGACTATCTCAGTTCAAACTTTGAAATTTTGAATAATAATAATAGATTCGGATGTGATAAAAGACACTGACAATGCCAATATTATACGTGGTGCATCCAATAAGTTTCCGGACTAATGTGGAAAGACTGCAAATCTTTTAATTCTGACATGATGGATCATTAATTTGACATATGTAGGTTGGGATGGTATGTCAAGTTTTAATAAGTTCTCGTTTTTTGTTAGTCTGCAGGCCCATTTTAAAAAACATGCGAAATTTCGATTATTTTATGAATTTTCAGGGTTTTCGATAGATGCAGAGGAAGACAGTGCATCAAATAGAATCTGCTATGTTGGATAGTCAATAATATTCAGGCGCACAAGAATGTAGCATTCAGTTTTGTCAGCTACCTGTATTCACGACGCAACCGCCCATTCTCGAATGAAGTTTGATGTGAAACCAATCACAACTGTGCATGTCTTCACTTGAGTTTCGCGTTGAAAAGATTGAATGCAGGTGTGCAATTCATCTGTGTGTTAGTAGCAATCAGAATCAAGAAATGCTGGATGAAATGGCAGCTGTGTAGCGATGAAGGTCAACTATCTATTTTTGAGCGGCAGAGTTTATACGAAGTTGACAGCATATCACTGATGATCCACCCGAAGGTAGGCCTGCCGAGGCAGTGACAACTACGACGTCTGAGCCGACGGAAAAGCTTCTGAACAAGGATACACGCCTAACCAAGTGCCACTTTTGGTGAGGAGCTGAATGTATCCCTTAGAAGTGTTGGGGAGCCTCGTAGAAAAGTAAATGGGCATCGAAAAGTAAGCACGCAGTCTTTTCTCACGGCTCCCGATTTCTTGCACCCGATATGCGTGTAAGACGATTACAAGCTTGCCGAGAGGATCTGGGCATCAGTGAAGAGTTAAGGGAGCGTTTGATACTCACTTACTGTCGAGGAAGCTCTTTTTTCTCTATACAATCCATGTTCCGAACGGGAACCATCAGAATCGAGCAGACCGGTCGAGGGAAGCGATCGAGATCTAATCATTTACGATGCCGACAATTGTTTTTTCTTTCAACGCAACAGAGATCGTGTTTGATGATTTTTTGGAAGGACGGTCTGCCGTTACATACGCTCATTACAAACAGTTCCCATTATGTTTTCAGGTGAGACTCCCCACAACTTTTGATCGATCAATTTCCCATTCAAAAAGCTCGAGCAACTACCCAGAATCCCCGCTCATTACCCATTGTTTTCTCCATGATGACGATCCTTCTCACACATCCGGTACCGTGTAACATGCCATTAATGATGCTGGTTTAATGGCTGCCCATCCTCTTAAAAACAGACCTTTCTCTATCAGATTTCTAGTCGTACAGAGCTCCGAAGAAACATTTGTGTGGACAATCATTTGAACGCAGCTATCTGATCTGGAAGATGCTGTTAGTGAAGTCCTCGGTAAATTTCGCTCTTCAAGATGCTTTGAAGTGTGTTCAACATGAGGGAAAGTGACTTGAAAAAAGGGAAGGGAACTTCTGAAGACCTTTTATTTTTATCTGATCACATCAGAGTACTTTTGTTGATAAATGTTTAAACACAATTATCAACGAATGAATTTGTCATGCACAATATAGGAAAAAATATATTATTTTGTTTTACATTCATCAAATTAATCAAAATTTCGTATGTTTTTTAAAATGGACCAGCAGACTAATGAAAATGAAAACTTTTTGAAATTTTGCATACCATCTTAACCTACATATGCCAAATGAATGATTCATCATGTCAGAATTGAAAGATTTGCAGTTTTTCTACATTTGTCCGGAAACTTATTGGACGTATCACGTATGTTTACAGAAACTCATATAATAAAAGATGGCTATTCTCCTCAGATAAATAAGTACGAAAGCTTACATACAATGGCAAATAAAACTAATACTATAGGGCGCAATGCGAAAGGTATCTCATTGCATCACAAAGATTTAAGCAATACAGAAATTATAGATTTAGTAAGATAAAATGGAAATCTTATGATTATGAAATAGCGTTATTGTGATTGGGAAAAGTTTCATGAAATATTTCTAATAATTTCATACAGACCACCTCTTGACTCCCATTACAGAGATACAGCTTACTTTGACCAAATTAAAGATCATATCCTCAAATACAAAATGAATCATATAATTATGATAGGAGATTTGAATGCACGAATTGGAGCTTTAAGCGACAATACGAACATTAACTTAATTCCTCGAATGTCGGAAGACTCGACGATAAACAAGCAAGGCAAAGAAATAATTGATTTTTGCAATGAAACTTCTTTGATTATCATGAATGGAAGACTAGAATCAGGAAAATTTCATATATAAATCTAAATCACATATCATTCGTTGCAAACGAGCGAAGCAAGAAAATCTGTGATAGACTACCTGATAATTTCCGAATAATTATTGGAACATTATCCTTCAACATTTTAGAACCAACACTTTATAACGATCATTCGCCACTGTTAGTCAAACTGAATATGAAATTGAAAAATCAAAAACAAAAGCATCAAAAATCTTTCATGAAAAAGTAAAGCCAAATAAATGGACCAATCAAAACAGGCTTGAGGACCATCAAATGTAATCAGAACAGTTTAAGAATTTGAAGAATAAAATTCATCGTGACAATTTAGTAAATGAACATATCTACATGGAGTTGACTCATTCAAATAGAATTAATAATTTAACAAATATCGAACGACATGAAAACAAAGTAATATATTCCGAAGAAACTAGGAGACATAGAAAAGAATACAGAAAGATAGTGAATGAATGGAAAGAAAATAAAACAGACGATGGTCTGAAGATATTATTAGATTGCAAAAGACAATTAAATAAAAAATCGAAAAGAGAAGGATAAAGGCCATAAAATTAGAAAATTTAGAAACCGCAGAAATAAAGATGCATATTAACAAAACATATTAGCAACTTCTAAAGAAAGATAGGAAAAAACATTCCAAGGTGCAAAAGATTTAACAGCAGATGAATTTCGGTTACAATTAGAAATTATTGACATCAGAAAAACCGTCACGAATAAGATGGCACTACTCAACAGTCGTCATAATAGCGAAGAGACAAAAGTCTTAAATGAAAGAATTGACTATGAATTTACCGACACTGAAATAATAGATGCTATAAAATCAGCTAAGAATTCGAAATCTAGCGGCCCAGATGGGTTGATCAATGAAATATTTAAGATGAACCTAAATGATGTGAAAGATGCATTAAAGCATTTGTTTAACAATTTACTTATTTCCTGTGAAATTCCATGGCAAGAAAGTTGGATCACACCAATATACAAAAAAGGAAATATCAAAGATTTAAACTCTTACCGGCGTATAAATCTTTCTTCTAGTTTTCTTCTAGTAGAAAAGATTCTCACAAAAGTTATAAACAATAGCGTAATTAAATGGCTAAACGATATCACACATCTGTCTCAAACCGGCTTCATTAAAGGAAATTCTGTCCTAGACAACATCATGGCATTAAATGGAATACTACAAATTTATAGGAATAAAAAGCATCCGCTCTTCTTGTGTTTCATCGATTTATCAAAGACTTTTGATTCCATATCAATATTAAAACTAATAGGAAAGTTGAAAAGGACAATTCCGAATGATAAGATGCTAGCTTTTATCACTAATATTCTTGAAGACAAAAAATATCGAATACTTTGTAATGGTGATGTAAGTGAACTTTTTGGATTAATGAATGGAATCCCACAAGGTGATAGCTTGTCTCCCACGTTATTTTGCATATGCATGACCAACCTTTTAATAACATTTGATAAAAATCTGGAACATCTCAGCCCAATCGAAATCGGAGACCTAAAAATTTCAGCTATGATTTATGCTGACGACATTATGTAAAATGAGTGAAACACAAGAAGGATTGATAAAACAAATCAAGTAGTGAAAAATTACTTAAAAGAAAATTTATTGGAAATTAATCATGACAAATCGAAAATTATGATAAAGAATTCTAACTTAAAAAATACAAGACATAGAAATAAATACATAATACCATGAACATTATCAATATTGTTGACGAATACAAGTACCTAGGGGTATGTGGATATCTTCAAATAGTAAAAAGCATATTCAGGAATTAGAAAAGAAGGGTAAAAAGTCATCATATTTAACAAACAAAACTTTAAAGGAATTTGGAGATGTCAATGGAACTTCAGTAAAAGATACGTTTGCTACCCTAACTCTTTCTCAAATAAAGCACTGTGCCGAATTCTGTCATCATTTGAATTTGAAATAACTGAATAAGCTGCAAGTGCAATTCTATAAAAGATTTTGTCATATGAAAATCACAGCAGCAACTTATAGTATAGTTGGTTAATTTGGTATAAAACCAATTGAGTATCACTTTTACAAGGGAGCCTTACATTATTGGTGAGAATTGTGCACTGTAAAAAATTATCATTAGCTGAAAAGCTATACAGCACCATCTACAAGAATATTGACGAAAAGCAATTTAAAAATACTTGGTGCTATAGGATCAAGTACCGGCTACTGCTTCTACTATGGCTACTAAAGCGATCAAGAAAAGCTCACCTTCCACATCTGACTCATCTGAAGATAACATGATGTCATGTATGAAGCAATTTATGCAGGATGTGATGAAAGTTTTGAAGGAGGAATTCGAAAGACAGCTTGAAGTGATCCAACACGACTTCTTCGATATGCGAAAGGAACTCGACAAGGAAAAGGAGGAGCGAAAACGTCTGGAATCGGAGAACAAAAAGATGAACAGCGACATAGAATACCTTAATGGAGAGGTCAACTATCTCGCAGGCCGTCTTTACGAGATAGAGCAAGAGAAGAGAATCCGAGACGTAGTTGTAAGCAACATCCCGAAAACGGAGGAAGATCCAAAGTTGCAGCTGAGGAGAACTGTCAACTCAATCCTCATGACCGACGCAGTGAAAGAAGGTGATGTAGAAGACATAAAGGTCATCCCAGATAGAGTCAACACCGGTAAAGTTACTCTTGTTGGAACTCTCCGAAGCACTGCCATCAAAAAGAACATCTTAACACAGCGAAAACTATTTAGAAGTAGAAACATTTTTGTTAGGGAAAATTTGACCGAATCTCGGTATCGCCTTCTTAAGGAGACTAAGGAATTTGCAACGAGATGCAATTTTAAGTTTGTGTGGACTAGGGATGGTGCAGTGTTTCTGCGAAAAGACGAAAACTCCTCTTACATTCGTGTAAAATCTCGAGGTACATTAGATGATGTTTATGATAATTTGTAATAGGCACAATGCAGATATTTTATTGTGATAATGACCCGAAATTTGCTTGTCACTCTCATTTCCTGTCTGTCTAGAAGGTAAAACGAACAATGCAGGATAATCATAAACAAAACTATCACAGCAGTCTCGAGTATGCAGATTTAGATGTAGGTGACTTTGATGATCTATTAAATCGAAATGATGACTCAATAACTTTAAAAACTTTACATATGAACATTCGATCTTTAAACCGAAATTATCGGGAATTAGCTGTTTTCTCATCTTGTCTAAAATCGAAATTGGATTTATTGATTCTTTCAGAAATATGGAATTCCAATATAGAAATGTACAATAATATATTACCCGGATTTAAATTCTATTATCATCTATCTAGTCATAGTAAAAGTGGAGGTGTCGCTATCTTCGTTAATACATCGACTGTTGAGGTAATAAATGTTGAAACTAGGAAGTCAAGTAATTGCGATGACCTATGGCTACATTACAATACGAAATACTCAAACGAAAACTGCATTATTTGTATATATCGCAGTCCATCATTAGAGATACAACCTTTTACTGATAGCATGTCCCAGATCTTGCGTAAAGTTAAGAAAACTGAGAAGTTAATGATAGTTGGAGATCTCAATCTTAATCGAAATAAACAGTCTGATAAATCTATTTGCAAATTTTACGATACAATAACAGATTTTAATTTTTCTCCACTGATTTCTACACCAACTAGGATAACGAAAGACTCTATGACTGTCATAGATCAAATGCTAATCCATAATAAAATTTTATATGATAAGAAAATTGATTCATTTGCTGGCAACGTTCGATCAGAACTGACCGATCATTATAGCCAATATCTAATTTTGAAACATCAAAGTAATAGAAAACCAAAATTTTCCATTAACGAACGTCCCATGGTAAGATCATACCCCAAAGAAAGAATAAAATTCTTCACAGAAAAAATAGCAGACATTGATTTTGACACTTAGATATTTGACTTTCCATCTGAAAAATTCAAACATTTCCAAGAGAATATTATATCGGTACACGATGAAATATTTCTCCTACGGAAATTGTCTCGGAAAATGTTTAAAGAGAAAGACTGGTTTACAGATGATTTAAGAAAATGTCATAGGAAAAAAATTAGACTTTTCAATAAATGGAAAAAATCTAAACTTGAAAAAGATGAACTAGACTATAAATCGTACGCAAAATATTTCAAATGTTTAGCGAGGACTGAGGAGAGAAAATATCATAACCGCAAATTCTCCTCCATTAAAAATGACACGAAAGAATTGTGGAAATCTATTAATAATCTAAGAGGAAAATCCAAGGCCGATAATTTCATCACAGAAATCCAAACGGGTCATGGTGCGAAGTATGACTATAATGATATAGCTAATGAATTAAATGATCATTTTGTAAACGTTACAGAAACTCTAGGTAATAGTAATAAAACTAAAACTAACTACGAACACTATCTTGATATGTATCCGAATTCATTCAGGTTTCAGAATTTCACAACGATAGAATTAACTAATACAATAACCACAATGAACAATAACCGATCGACACATGACAGAGTACCATTAAAAATCTTCAACATTGTTCACTGCAAGTATTTTCCTATCTAACAAAATTATACAATGAATCAGTTAATAGTGGAATATACCCCGATAGCCTGAAGGAATCAACCATTATACTATTGTTTAAAAAAGGTGATAAAAGTAATCCGTCTAACTATAGACCAATATGTCTGCTAAGCTACTTAAAAAAAATCTTTGAAAAACTGATCCATAAAAGAATGTTATGCTATCTGGAAAAAAATAAGGCCCTCTATGAAAATCAATTTGGATTTCGCAAATGTCATTCAACAAATCTAGCAGTTTTAAAATTGACTGGCAAAATATAACAAGCCAAGGCAAATAATCTATTTACTGCTGCTGTAAATCTAGATATAGCCAAGGCCTTCGATGCCGTAGACTTAGACATATTATTAAATAAATTGCATAGGGAAGGTTTTCGTGGCTTCATGCACGAATGGTTCACAACATACCTGAAAAACAGGCCGCATACAGTTCTCGTAAATAATGTTAGGTCAAGTAAGCTCACGATTAAAAATGGAGTACCTCAAGGCTCAGCGCTAGGTCCGCTGTTGTTTTTGATTTATATTAGTGATATCAAAAATGTTAGCACTAATGGAGAGCTAAACCTTTTCGCTGACGACACAAATCCAATCGTAAGTGACAAATCCCTCAGTGGAGTTATAGTGAAAACTCAAAATTCCTTAGAAAATATTCAAACATGGATGGAATGTAATAAGCTTACTTTACATCTAGGAAAATGTGAATTTATACTTATTCCACCAAGAATCCACAAAGAAAAATCGAAAGCAGTAGATATCAGTTTGAAAAACACTAAACTAAGCCAAATTGAAAGGACAAAATTCCTTGGTGTTAATTTTGATCAAGATTTACGATTTGATGACCATGTGTTTTCGGTAATCAAGAGGTTAAAAAAATTCATACCTATGTTTTACAGACTAAGAGATCTCATGCCGCAAAGCACGCTCCGTATGTTGCACGAGCAACTTTGCATCCCATTGATAAAATACTGTTTGATAGCATACGGTAGTGGAAAGAAAGAACCGCTGAATAAATTACAAAGAATGCATAAAATATTGATTAAAATTATATATCGTAAAGAAAAACAATCTCTGAATCTAATTTTTTTACAAACGTGAGCTATATATGAACGTAGATACAATGTACACGTATGAATTACTAGTTCTTGCTTACAAGATGAAATATATGAATGAATCACTACCACAAATTTTTCAAAATTATGTTAATACATCGATAAGACGCAATAATGATTTCCAGCTTCCCTATTATAGAACTTCTTTGGAGCAAAGCATTAGTAAATTCAAGATACCCTTTTTGTGGAACGCACTTCCTAACCATATTAAAAACACTAATAATTCAAATCATTTAAAAAATGTTTAAAGTCTTATCTGATTAATGCTATGATCACTTTTTGACAATCATGTCAGTAAATTGCAGAGTGAAAATCAATCAAAATTTTGTAATATTGTAATCATGTTTTGTAAACAAGTTTGTAAATGTGTTCTTTGACGACTATGTAAATATTGCACATGTATAACGTAATATCTCTTTTGTGAATATGACTTTATTTGATTGACTGACTCCTATAGTGTACTCGCATAGTGATCCTCTCAAAGGCTATAGGGCCAGGTTTATACCCTTATGATGGGTCCTCTGGTCCTTTTCCCTTTCTTTTCAAGTGTAAATGTAAACTTGACACCCACCTGTATATATTCATGTTGTGATTGATGAAATGGGAATAAATCTATTTTCTATTCTATTCTATTCTATCAGAAAATTACTAACTAAAATATATTGGCAAGACTTACGGGATAATCAAAGTCATGATGAAAAACTGAAATCTATTAAGACAATAGATACACGATTGATAGAATACTTTAGGGAACACTGGATTTACACAGCTAAAAATAGCATGAATGGACTTGATTATTTACAAATTTGCCAATTTAGCTGTGAAACAAAATATTAATTGAATAATGTAACTAGAAATGTCCACAGAAAATAATGTAACTAGAACTATCTTAAAACTTAGAACAGGTAACCACAACTTGGCAGTTCAAACAAACAAGTATAGAAAAGTAAGCAGCAGATTATTTGAAGAATATTCATGTACCTCATGCTATCTTGGAAAGACTGAAGATCTATTTCATTTCATTGTTGAATGTCCGCGATATGAATTGATTAGACAACTGAATAGCCTATACCTTTCATGACAAACATATCGAAGGCTGATTTCTATGCCACTATGTGTGACTTAAAGCCAACCGAAATGAAACTTATAGCTAAGTTTACAACACCGGCCTGCGAAAGGGACAATCACTGGAATTGATCTGATTAGACTTCGTTTTATTACACTGAACATTTACTGCAGACGGCTAGACAATGCATATCAATTTTGATTTTATACCCGTGTAATATCATCGCTGTCAGTTTAACAAATACTTACCACGTACTTGGCATAAAATTCCTAAACATTTAATAAATCTTTGACAAATATTTATCAAACCTAGTACATTTCCTAGACTTTTAGTAAATATTTAGCAAACTTTCCAAGCTTCCACAAAATATTTGGCAAATTTTCTGAACTTTTACGAAATGTTTAGTAAATATTTTGTAAATTTTCCAAACTTTTACAAAACATTTAGCAAACTATTTCTAACTTTTATAATATGTTTAGTAAATAATAAGCAAATTTCATCCTACTTCATAGGCGATTGCGAAACATTTGCAAATTTGAATTCATGAAAAATATCTTCTTGTATGAAATGTTTTATATTTATCAAATAGAAAACCAAAACAATCATAATTCGGCAAAAGGATAGCTAGTAAAACGCTCTGTTCGAATTGTTCATGCTCAAAATGGTTCAAAATCCGTACGGCATATAAAACTGCATGACTGGAATAAAATGACTGATCTGACTAAAATTATACTTTGTACGATAACATTCAGAGAGATTACAAAAACTGAGCCCTGCTCCCCAAAGTAAACAGCAGAAGGAATGGATATCCTTAAAAAGTACAATTTTTCATAAGTATTTGGAAAATGTACAAAGTTTTACCACCATATAGGATAACGTTTATATAGTAGCACACATCGAACGATCTGATGCAAATAATTTTTATGAATATCACTTTTATCAACATAAAGGAAGTTTCTCTATCCAGATTTGATCATTCTTCTTTTGAAAATCCTTCCAACCAGAAAGCATGCCCACAGCCCGAATACGTATTTCACTTCATCTGAAACACTGTCATTTCGAGTCAAACACCGTCGCGCCGCTATCAGTTACATTTTCAAGAATAGAGGTGATATCACGAAAAATTTACAGTTCAACGGAGAAACAGTCACTACCAAATGAATTTTGAAACAATGATACGAGGTCATTGAAAAAAACATCTTCGCGGTTGGACCACAACACGGTTGTCCGAATCTGATGATCGCCGGGACGCTGCGAGTATGAGAGATTTATGGATAAAGAATAATTCCAGTAGTTTTCGGGGTTAATTAGCTCACAAGATAAGACGGAAAAGCAGCCGAATGTAGGTCAGGTATTGAGCCATCGATGCACAGATAAGACGAGTCTGCACAGCCTCAGCAATCAATACCTGTAAAAAAGAAGACAAATTTTGTGCTGATGTGCAGAGCAGAATTATCATACGTAACGTATCTTAATTGACATTCTATGAGTAGGCCTACTCAAAGTTTAGAAGAGAAATCATTTATAGCAATTTTAGGTGTTACAGTAAAGACTATTAAGAAAACTGCTTTTGGATCATCGATATTCTTAGGAATTTTGATAGCAAATGAAGATATTCAAGAGTGGTTGAAATGTGATCATTAACAATTTATCAATTATTTTTTTAATCAATACTTTTAGTATTTATCAATAATTTCATTTTGATATTCAAGTACCAGTAACTGCTTTTACAAAAAATGCAATATGCAAATTGAAACAGACCCTTACCGAGATGTAGCCTATTGCCGACTGCTTGTCAACCGTTCATGCGATGAAGATATTCAGGAATGCTTGAATTTTTATTATAGTATTTAATACCGCACATGTAATTTTATTTTGATATTTTATTTTATTTTAAACAATTTGTTTGAAATCACAATCTGCAAGCACATACACACGTAATGTCATCTTGTCTACCGCTTATATCTGACAGCATCTCTGCAGGTAATTCATGGTGGGCCTACAACTAACATGTGACCATAATAGCTAGGCCTACGATGATAGTGAAAAGTGCGAAGCATAATTTGTAATAAGTAAACACAAATTGAATAAAAGAGTAGCAATGAATTTGTACTTTGATTGTTTTATATTTATCGTAAAGCATGAAAAATTATTGATTTCGCAGAACTAAACCTATTGTTGGACTGCAACGCATAACTGATCTTTATTACAGTGTGCATGTAGCCTACAACGTGCAGTCCGTCGTGTAGCATCTATGCCTTTTGTGTGCTTGATCATTTTTCTTAAACGACTCGAAATGTCAAATTGATACCATTTTCTAAAATGTGGCAATTCTGAAAAAATTAATTGAATATCATAGGCGGTAGCTACAGGTTTTCAATTCAACATACATATATAAAGTGGAAATAGTGACTAAGCAAGCTTCCTTGATGGATCCATCTTGCAGAAAATAGATTGAATTGCATAACTTAAGCAGATGTCGAATAGCTCACTAGTTTGTCCGCATTGACAAAAACATTCTCCATCTAAAATTTTTGCAGTCCTGAAATAGAACTTTATGACTTATAGCATGTTTAGCTGTTTCAAAATGTTTTTCAATTATTTGTCATCATCCAAATATTGATACTATTGCACAAGTATACTACATATCTAAATATTGAAGTGCTAAATTAAAATGGTTTTAATGCGCTAATTAAGTTCTTTCGTGCTCATAGTTTCTATGGTTTTTAGCATGCAACTGTTTTGTCTCAACATAACCAGATGTTTCTGCTATTTTCAATGTAAGCAGACAGAAATTACGAATTTAAAAAACAATGTATTACCATTTCAACATATTCCAATTTGATTATGATTCTTTTGACGACACAATCAACTTTTGATCAATTTTTCAACGAGAAACGTCGTCGTGAAAACTGATATACTTGCACATTCTCATATTAAATTCAAAGTGAATAAGCCTTGGGCATGTGATATCATTTGTGTGATGGAAAACCCAAGTAAAACGATGTGTTTCTTGATAGCTATAATATTTATATGTACAAATAAATATTATAGTTATCAAGAAACACATCGCTTTACTTGGGTTTTCGATTACACAAATGAATTCAAAGTATTGGTAGGACTCCTAAAATGTGATAAGTCTGCTAAGAGGAACTAAGAGGAATTGAGATATTTTGTTATCAGTAAATTAACTTAAGTATGACGCTAGTAGCTCTTTAGTTTTTGTAAAATTAAGAGCAGATATAGCAGTAGTCAATAATAGAAATGTCTCTACGTGTTCATGGTCAATAAACCCAAATCCATGACCAAATCTCTCCTTTGATTTTGTTTTCGGGATTTCCAAATATACATGTACCTAGACTTGCAGTTAAATGCTGAAACTAAGTTGACAGAATAAATTTAGAAACATTTAGAAGCTTACCCTTTTTCTGTAGTTTGATCCAAGAGGTGCATTTTTAATTCTGATGCAAAAATCAAAGGAACTTGATGACTTCATTGCGTGGAAGAACTCACTGACTGCATGCAAGTGTTCATTTTCGAGTTGTGCTCCATGTTGTGCATGACAGCTAAGCAAGATGATAAAAAAATCAGAAAACCGACGATGAATAAATAAAGGTGTGTAAGTAGAAATATCCTCTTGATGCGCTGACTTTTGCAATATTAGGCAGTTAACGTAAACACGGGTTCGATAGACCACGAGAACGAAGAGTGCACAAGCTACTGCGCCTTGCGCAGCTTTCTGTCCCACGTGATGGGCGGATAGTAATTATTAAGCAGGGACGCTGAGTCACAGGTATCAACAGTTCGCAGCGAGAGAATATTATCGACCGTTGATCTTCAGTCATGGCTCGCGAATGCGGCCACGACCAGGCTGCCAACAATGTGACCGAACTTCCTCAGCTGCGTGCGCGTGGCGAATTTCCTAAATATAGTGACGGAAAGTTATAGAAGCGAGATATGATTACGCAGACTGAGCGAGATGCTTATGCAATTGCTTGGTTCAGTTGCATGCTGATTTAATATCATAAGTTTTGCAAATTACTATCCAAGTAATTTAGCGAACACACGAGCAAACTGATCAAAGTCGACTTGCTGATGGGCACGGTATGGAACTTAGAAACTTCAATATATGTTTCAATTTGAGAAGCAAAATGTGTGCCGATAGAACTGCTTAGTTCTATAATATTAAGATGAATTGATTAATATTAATATTAATATTGATATATATATAATATATATATATATATTTAGACAAGTAATATATATAGACAAGTAATATATATATATAACAATACTAACTTTATATTGAAAATATATGTCATGTGTAGGCCTAATATTGTTGACCTGTTCGTCAGTATTGACTAATGTTGTTGCTATTGTAGCTACAGTGTACATGTAGTGAATGTGAAAGATGATGAAAAATGAGTAGAAGAAGAAGAAAAGGATAACGAGTAAGTGAGTGAGAAAGAGAGAGAGAGAGAGAGAGTAGTGATGAAATCACCTGAATATTTATTTTATACACACCATTTCATCAAATATAAATAGGCATATATAAAATACTCGAAATAATAGTAGACATGCACATTTCAGGCCCTACATGTTTCATATGTCGATATCCATAGAAATGACATTATGCACTCTCTTCAAGATTTGAAAGAAATTGGTGGTGCCATCATAGAAAAATATCAACAGTTTCCTGACAAATTATTCCATTTTTCAATCATTTAATTAAATTTGATGGCAAAAAAATCAGCCAGTTATCAACGACGCAAAACTGTGATATGCAGACTTAATAATTGGGTATTTCCTGTGACGCTGCATTTCTATTTTATTGAGAGATGACTATAATCATAGTTTATGAGAGCTGATGATCATCCTTGTGATATGCATGAGTTCAACAAATTGTACGGGTAAAGTTGCCGCACATTGAAATCACCATGCAATTAAAACCGCCTTTTACGACAGTTACTCATAAGCCGATCCTTCCTATTGCATGATTTTTCTTTCACTCAACTTAGCAAATGCAAAAAAATCGTTTGTTTGGATAACCAAACAAATATTACCCAGGCATTTGATAAACGTTTTCTAAATTTCGAACAATTCGTTAAAGTCGACTTACATACAAATTGTAACAAATATTTGTTAGGCATTTGTTACACATTTTTTAAATTTGTTAAATTTCCAAAACGTTTGTTTAACTATTCAAATCTTATAAATTTTCCAAGTAAATATCAAATATTTGGTAAAGTTTTTTTTCTCGGGTAAAGTATCAAGTCTGGCCAACAATCAGAAAGTGAAAAGTATTCAAATGCTGCTATTTAGCCGACCGCCATCGACGCAGGCTCAGTTGAACTATACGAACCTACTAAACGGTCTACCGAACAAATAATTTCTCTCGCTGATCAGCCACAATTTTGGATTTCGCCGATTCTTTAAGTTTCTGCTCCTTTACAGGTGAGATATGAATCATTCGAATCTTTCATGTTTCTTGTAAATTGATATTTATCACTGCATATTCTTTGTGGCTAATCTTCAAATTGACATTAATTAATTAAGCTTCAAGATTGAATGACGGAAAATTAGGAATGTATATAAAACAAAATATAGATATGTGGTTTACAATCAATTAAAGGGAATCTGCTGGCTTGACTAATTCATTGAATTTATCAGACTTATCAAGGTGTATCCTTCTCTCATTCTCATTGCAGCCATATTTGTTCCATCATGTTCCTCGCGAATTGTATATGAAGATATTGTTTACTCAATGTTTATGCAAATGTTTTTTGCAAATAAACATCTGATATTCTGACAAATGTGAATAGATCTGAATTTCGTATTTCTATCTAAAAATGATTTGAATCAGTTTGCCAGTTCATTCATTAATGGATTCTCTGGTTGGAGTGACGGCGACTGTTCATGGCTATCTGGTGCAGTGAGAATTCCATGTGAGATTGATGGGCATATAATGGTGCATTATATACCCTCCAATGCCGGACAATAATGCATTTCAAACAAATTCTAATGATTTCTATGATCTTCAAAGCCATCGAGAGTGAAATACAACATGAATTTCATTAATGATTACAACTGACACCATCCGGAATGCTAATCTTCATGGAAATATTTGAGAAAAGGATTTTTTATCATGAATGGACATTACAACATGTAAGCCTAGTTCAAATAGTTGATTCAACAACTATTGATGGATTTTAAAATTCCAATAAAAATTTATGTCAAGATGATCGTAGGATACTGACATTATGCATAAATTTACCAGAGGACGAAGCATGTGCATAAAAATCTCGCTCATCTAAAAGCCCTGTGAATTAGACACATCTTCCGACGAATCTCTGACAGTGCAATTTTGCATGTGAAGTCACATGAGCACATGATCCAAATAAATGTTTCCATGTTTTTCAAGTCATCTACGCACTTGAATGTATTGAATCCATGCTTCACATCAACACCAATAGACGATGGGTAGATCCAAATGGCGGACCAATGGGAACGAAAAAGACACAAATGATCTTATTCTTTGGTCATGGGTATTTGCATTGCGATTCGTTTAAACAGCTCAATTATAGCCTACAACGGTAATGCTTAACCCTTACCGCACCAAAGTTTAGTAACATAGTAACATTTTAGTAATTTTTAGTAATATAGAATATAAAGGCTGGCCAAAAGTGTCCATGCAGCTAATCATTTTGATTAGAATAAAATAAAACCGAACATTTAAAGCAAAGACAAATTGAAACTTCATTGTAAAACCTTTAAACATGGAGAAGCTCAATATTTGTAAACCCTCTACAAAAAGGTGGCGCATTGTTAAAAGCTAGGTGGACAAAATTGGTCAGCTTTGGTACGGTAAGGGTTAATTCTGTGTGACTAATGAATCACTGAAACATCTTTGGTAGCAGACATATATTGAGCTTTTTCCTTCCATAGGAATTGCATAGCATTTCCCGGACAATAATGCAATGCAACTAGGAGGAAAATAGTGAAATGTAACAAAATGTAGAAATCTTATGCTAAAATGAATTATAATTAAAAGAGAGATGCACAGAAAGAGATGTACAAAAAGTGAGGTGCAAAATGTAATATCGCATAGCATACACAGACATTTTTACAGATATACTCATGATAACATACACATTTGTGTATCTTGAGGCAACGATATCATACCGACATTATCATTTATCTATGTACTTTATCTTGAACATTCTTCATCTTCTTGACTAATGCACTCTTAATGATGAGTGGAACATCTTGTGGCCTTCAAGAACAATTACGACTATCTAATGAATGTGCGAAAACCTGGAAGTTCAAATTCAATGGAACTAAATCGAAAGCACTGATATGCAACAGCCCTGAAGACGTTTGCTTTTTTTCTTAGCGATGATCAATTAGAAAATGTGAATTCACTGAAAATTCTTGGAGTCACTTATAATATGAAGGGTGATTCGCAGCATCATGATAACTATATTGGCTCAAAGACAAGGCAGGCATACTATACCTTAGGAAAGCATGGTATGTATAGACGTGGCTTACATCCATGCGCTCAAAACATTGTGTATAAAATGGCTATTCAACCCATTCTTCTGTATGGTCTTCATACCTTACCTAGACCAAGAAATGACACTTTAAGGAAGCTAGATGGTCTCCACTGTAATCGCATAGTACTTCAGGGAAAATATACCCAACACCATGTGACTCGAGAAGTCGTAGAAGAAATTCATGATCCAATTGACTTAATCAAGACAGCAGAGTACGGCTTATATCACCGTTTAATGTCTTCTCTGTCACCTATCGGAGATATCTACAGATCTATGATTGTGGATTTTTCATTTTGCACGACAGGTATCTGCACTGATGGTGGACTTATCAATCGAATTCTGATTGATGATATTGATCTGACCGTATTAGCATGCACACGTAAGAAATTGGTGACAAAGTGTAAAGTCGCGCCCACTTCACATTCGGGTCTTGTAGATTCCATTCGATATTTGCTTCAAAAATGTGAACCTAACTTTGACTTAATTGACTTACTTCTGAAGTTGTAAATTTTAGTCGATGTATTGTGCTTCCTATATATTATTTCATGTTGAAGGCAGTATATTTACTTATACTACTGCTACTCTATGTTATTTGCTTAGCGAGCTTTTTTGATATTAATAACTACTCGGAAATTATAGATAACTCCCGGAAGGCAACACTGATGGGGATTTAAATAAAATTACATAGGCCTCCAGTAATAAATTTGATTCCTTTTTGTCAAAACCACGAACATTTTTGAAAGGTAATCTTTATAGAGATTTTTTGTATTCAATACATGTACTTCAGATTTACCTGTTGCTTGAAAAAGTTTATTGATATCTTGTGGATAGGATGTCAAGATATCAATAAACTTTATTCAAGCAACAGATAAATCTGAAGTAGTACATGTGGTAAGCATTCATAAATTTAAATAAATGCACAGCATTGAATAATTGGGTAATGATGTCAATCGTGAACTAGCGCCTTTCTCTTTCGCAAAAGTCAATGCCTTCTTCATCTCATCAATAGCAAGATTCGTGATAGTCAGGTATTCTTCATTGAAAAAGTTTCTTTTCCTCTTTCCATATTTGCGATGCAGTCTTTTATTGTCGTTCTGTCAAGTCGATCTAGATTGTTTTCTTGATTATAAATTACATTTGTCAAACATTCTGTAATCTTTACTGATGCCTTATACACGCGGTTTGAAGTTATATAAGGGTCAGCTACTCCTAGACCTCCATACCTGCATGGTAACGCCAAAATTCTGCTCTCTATGTCCGATACTTGCCGTCCAGTGATAGAAGGGATGAATTTCTGGCGTACAACTTCTTTCAACCTCTGAAAGTTATCACTGATGTTATTAACTGTTCGTTGCATAGAGGTCCACCCTCGAAAAAGACCTTTTGTATATGGTGACAAAGCAGTTTGTGGATCTTCGGACGCTATATTAATAAGATAATCGGTGTCTTCTATCCATTTCTTGGTCTTCGAATCCATCGAATCAAGGATTTGAATTCATCACTTCCTATCACTGCACCGAGGAGGTGTCTTTCTGCTTCCATTGTAATCGTCATATTGGATGTTCCAAAACGTGACTTTGCTTTTGTAAATGCATCGGCATTTTTTTCTATCAAAATTGCCCTCTTCACATTTGGATAATATCCATATATCCACATATCCATTATGGGCTTCTCTCACATAAGGTGTCCCACTACGTCTTCATTTCTTCTATATCTCCAACACTACAGCTATCATCGACAAATCATGCTTGTCTTGCCTTTGTGTTATCCCTTTTCATTTTTCAATGCTCTCATCAATAGTGCTACGCCAACGGCATAGACTAACATTGAGCAAGGGTCACCCTGAGTACAGCCTTCTTCTGACATAATGAATTTTTCTTCCGTATTTGAAACATTCATAAAAAACTTCGTTGGATTGCGATAAGTAGTGTTTAGATAAGTGAAAAAGGTGGACAAATGTACTTAATATATTGTAATATATATTGTAATACAAAGCGGCTTCCTGTTCGATTAATTGAAAGCATTGTTTGCATCTACCAAGCAAGGCTTCAGAATACGGATTTCCAAAAATTCTTTTGCGGAATGAATAGCAACTTCTATTCCACATGAAAGACCAGCACACGATTTAAGTGGTCCTGCCCCCTCTTCCAATTCCAATTTGTGATGTGACATTGCCATCAGACCTCCTTGCTGATCCATGGATATCTAGATATAGTTATATCTAGATGTCCATCCTTTATCCCATGGACTCCTAACCTGATGCATGATCATGTAGAAAATGATTTCAAATTTTGCTTACTATTCTCTCCAGGGAAATTTAGAAGTCTATGATGGTACAGTAGAACTCTTTAGTTTGCTATTTAGACGTCTATGTCCAAATGGCCGTGATATTTAAAATTTTTATGATACACAAATTTTAAACACAACTGTCCGAAAAGCGTAATCTTATGTCTCCGCCATAGCAAAGCAGCGGATGAAGATCGCTTCAGTTTCTACGGTATATACAAACATGATTTGATTCGTGAAAATTGTTTAGAACGCATCGTCAACTTCGGATGTCATTATGGATTTCCCCTTCGATTCACATAGAGTACATAAAGGATCTGAAGAGACTCCCACTGGCACTCTTTATCACCAAACATGCAGTATTAAACATGTGCTAAGTATACTTCGCAAAGATGCTGATCACATTGTAGGATCTCAACCGAAAGATGAAAAGGATCCTCTGAAAAAAATTGTAGCGGAAGAAAAAATTCAATTACTTGACAAAATTTTAGAGAAAATTATTGTTGGAGAAGGTGAAACAAATATTTTGTCAACATTGGCCCGTTATTTGGAGTTATTGGATCTCGAAAGGTACAGATACGCCCTTCAAGTTAAACGTTTAAGTGATGAAAACAACTGGCTAAAAGATGAAAACAGGGTTTACAATGAATACAAAACAACTCTAACAAGTGATCTCTCACAAGCCAATAGTCACAGAGAATACTATAAATATATTTATCATAACAGAAATCTTGACGCCGCTCAAGTTCCACTTTTTAAAATTGCTACCGAACAAATAATGGATGACGCCGGTTGGTGCAACATTGACGTACATGACCTGGAAAATTCTGAGAAAGCTATTCCATCTCAGTTGCGCGCCGTATACAAATTGATTATGCAGAACATTGCAAGCAATAACTTCGCTTTGTGTCATAAACTGTTAAACGAAATAATAAAGAGAACAGAAAAGTCATCTGGTGCTGTCAGCGCAGATGTCGCATATCTCCATGATATTAAGGCTTTAGTGTATAGAAAAGAAAAGAAACTGGTTGAGACAAATAAGCACTTACAACAAGCATGCGATATTCGGGAAAAATTATTCGGAAAAGTCTCACTTCAAGTGGCCACAACAATGAATAATATATCCATTTGTAGCAGCAAATTAGGAAATTTTTCAGAAGCGGAAAAAGCCTGTCGGAAAGCATTAGAAATAAGAAAAAAAGTGTGTGGGCCATGCCATCCTCAGGTGGTAAAGCAATTGCACAATTTGGGTTTAATATGTACTTTTCTTTCAAAATTCGATGAAGCGCTGAAGTTGTTTGATGAAGCGTTGCACGCGTTATCCGCCTCAGATGAAAACGATGTGCTCGATAATCTAAGGGTACAAAGCAGCATTGCGATGTGTCATCTAAGAAGCAACAACTTAGACAAAGCAGAAAAAGCAATGATCGGAATTTGTCGCGATTATCACATGCATGTCAAGGGACATCGATCAGATCCATTGATAGATCCGGATATATGGATGATAATAAATAATCATAACACTAAACCTTTACGTGCACTTGAAGTGTTGGTAGAAGAATTTGATTTAATTGGACGACATGATATCCTCTATGTGATAGCTAAAAATTTATACACATTCTTTGGAAAGCAAAATCAAACAACCAAGCAAAAGATAGTTCAAGATTGGCTTAATTTAAAGCCAGGAGAGACGCCCGGAAGGAAGCTAGAAAAACACGATTCTAGGCAAGATCTTTCAGTGACAGAAGACAGATCTCAAAGATCACAGTCTGAAGCTACGAGTAAAACCGTTAGTGTTGCTACGACGACTCAATCTACAAAAGTTGGAGGTGAAGAATCGAGTGTAACCACAGCAAGTCTCGCTGATAAAAAAGACAGCAAAAAAGGAGGAATTGCAAGTATGTTCCACAGAAAAAAGAAAAAATAAACACCGCTTTGTGATTTTTAGATTAAGTCGGTCGACTTTGTTCAAGTAGTTTGTATAAATACTATGAAAAATGTTTGACAGCTGTTATTTATGCATAAAACTGCTTATGATCGACCAAAATTTGGATGGATAATCTCAATGTATTTCAAAGAGAAGTCTCTATGATCAGAAAAACAAATGATCAATTGAAGATTTATTCATGACAGTTGGTTTTGGATTTGTTTTTGAAAAAATAGATTCACATTGAATTTAGTTTCAGAGAACTCAAAGCTTTTTATATCCAGTATGTTTACGATAGATTTCATGTACACAAAATATCACCTAACTCAATAAGTCGAAAATTCACATTTCTGACCAATTCGACATCTTAAAATCGGTTAGATAGTCTAAGTTCGTCTACATATGCGCAGATATGGTGGCCCTCTACTCGTCTATAATCTCTGCATATAAAAGTTCGATTATGCATTAAATCGCAGTGATTTTTGACATTTTGAGAAGTAGACGAAAAATAGAGAAAAAGCGTTGAGTCGACGATTCATGAATCTTGAGCTTTATATAAGCCAATGAGATGCAACTAGAGGCAACTCCTTCGGTGGTTAGCTTGCTGGCCTGCATTTTGCATGAAATTTAACGACCTGTTAAGCGCTTATTTTTGATCTGCTCACACACACGTATCTTGGATTCAGATCCAGAGTACTTGGCCTTTTAAGGTTGCGCACCTTTTTTCTTCATTGACATTCTATAATTGCATGACGATGTTGATTATTGTCGTTATATAACTAGTTTATTTCTAGAATATGAATTTCTGTCTAACGTTCCAAATTTAAGACCCGGTTCCGGTCATGCCTATTGGCCGAATCCGCTTCACACTTCACGTACTTGTGCATTTCAAAGTAGGGAGGAACAGAGATGAATTTGCTTGCGTCTAGTGAGACTGACAGTTGCTGCGTCTAGTGTTACTTCTCTACCGCCCTTGACCCATTCGTCGACCGTCGTCGATTGCGCTAAATCGTCTTGCGTGCGTTAATGTATGAGATTGAAAGATATTGAGTGTGTCACCGTACCTTTCTGAATGGGTAGCCGATAAAAGGTTACCTTCTCGTGCTTTATTATCAGTTGTTATTTGAATGTCGACGGCAGAGAATAGGTAGACATGCCATCTTTAGATGGAAAACATGATTTGAAGCAAGCAATCACTTAAATATAAAATCAGAAAGATATCGGATGATGATGATCACTTTTCATTTAGAGAATAAACATGGCGCCACCTTGTCTAGCATCTTGAGTCATGTCAGACAATGCAATAAAACAATAAAACTGTTTACAACTAATTACAGATCCAGGCATAGATTCATAAAGCTTCCACATTCGAGATGGTGCCATGCTGATTTTGATTTTATATTTAAATATTGTTCGTGTCAAATCGTTTTGTTCACCTGAAGATGGTAACAAACCGCAAGGTGCACATGCTGAAACATGTAGTGCATCAAAATAAACTTGTTTTGATTTATAAAATTTATGGGCATCTTTCACCAAGATAATCAGCGCTCAGCCCATTGAAATAATTGTGCTTCCAACCGGTTTGCCAAGTTTACCGGGTTCTGCAGGTTCTAACAGGTTCCAGCGGTTTGCGACCGGTCCAGTCGGATCTTGATCTCAAGCATAATCCTCCCACGCTTGGCAGCATCGTTTATCGTCAGTTGAAGTCAACTGCCGCAATCAACCATGAGTAGTTGGAAAATCTCAACGTCTTGGTTAAAAGAAACACCGCACAGTAACTATCTGAAGCCGTGTACTGACAAAGAGGTTACAACCAAATTTTTGCAATTCACTATACCTAAAAAACTGAGTG
>CAJQUW010010975.1:0-55967 GCA_907163375.1 Prostheceraeus crozeri
TTACTGACTGTGTACGTGTAGCGTGGTGTTCCAATGGCACTATCTCGTCAGAATTCAGGCTTGAAGAATTTGCATCACGTTCAATGGAAAATTGATCCTCTTGCCCCTCCAGAACTGGTTGTTGCCGTGGCCTATCAGCATTGAGGAGAGTCTCCTCTAGACCGAAACAAAAAAGCATATAAGGTCAATTTAATCTTCTGTGCCCTTAACAACCAAAATCCAAGGTCGATTGTCACGTCATCGCAGTTATTTCGTTAACCTTCGCCTCTGACTATGGGAACGCATTCTTTATCCTATAGTCGCGTATTTCTGTTATCGCAGCAATAACGTCTCTTCGTTTGAAACTCGTAAAGCTCGCGGTTCTTGACCATAACTGGATTATACGAAGCTTTTGAGGAAGATTTATCCGAAACCAATTTGAAGCTGATTAACCTTTTCGGACGTGACGTTTGTCTTTCTGTCATCAAAAAATTAAGATTCGAACAAGTATAATAATCGCTTTCAAACCGAAACGACTAAACGTATGGCCTTTTGATTTTTTTTACGAAGCCATGTCTGTCGTTCCATGCACTGAATTAATTCTAGTTCAACCCTATAAGCCTGGAACCACACCACTTTTAAAGAATTTGAT
This sequence comes from Prostheceraeus crozeri, assembly GCA_907163375.1. Lineage (NCBI taxonomy): Eukaryota > Metazoa > Platyhelminthes > Polycladida > Euryleptidae > Prostheceraeus > Prostheceraeus crozeri. The sequence goes on from CAJQUW010010975.1 coordinate 632, forward strand.
GAATGATCGTTTGTATTCACGCTTCGTTACAAGAATTGCCCTGGTTACCATCACCTAAGGCAGAAACGGAAAAGTGCCCAAGATCAAGAAGGCTAAGCAATCGTAGTAATGCGACTGAGTTTCAGGCGACAAAAGGGAAATTTGGAATGTACAGATTCCGTGAGCTTCAAGGCCAAGGGAAAGATCACAAACAAGTCGTGAGGACGATGAGACCACACTAGTCGACACAATTTCGAAAATCTTGTAAGAAAAGCACAAAAATTACAAATATTGCAATAAATTGAATTTGGGATTAAGGATGTTGGAAAAAAATTATTGCAATTTATCTAAGATCTGTAACAAATTGCAATATTTATAACTCTGGTTTTGCTTTGCCTTAAAATTGGATCGACTATAATAATGCCTAATTGGATTTCCGATCATGTCTTAAGCAAGTCAGGAGCTCCACAAAGCACAAGGCAATTATTTTCCTGGATGGAAAAGTTACTAAGTACCGGTACATTCCCAAATTTATAACATAATACTGGATTCAAGTGAAGAAAAATTGAACTTAATCTGGAAACCTCGAGAGAATGTTTTTTGTACCGGTACTTTCACATGTGTTTTACTCAATTGGAGGGGTGTCAAGTAATTGCAAATGAATTTGCGGATGACAATTCCACAAAGGGTTTTAAACGCGCCGCGCGTGGGTAGTACGTAAAGCAATCGGTAGTATCGGAATGTAAAGCTCCACTTAGTGTTTTGTGAGAAACAAGTACAAACCCTGACTATCTGATTCCCACTTCGCTGCTTCTTGCATATTAGAGTTTAATATGCTACTGAATAAATAGTAGAGAAATTGTAACTGGTGGGAAATAACGAGATCAATTACGAAAGTTGTTGGGAATTGTGGAATTTATTACGAAATTGTGTGAAATGTATACTAATTACAATAACCTTGTAAAAATATGAAGATAATGTAATTAATAAGGCAATTAAATTACAATGAGTTGTAATTAATTGCGATGTATCACAACGAAAATCACCGACCGCAATTAGCTATAATTCGGAAATACCGGCAACTGGCGTAAACTTGTTGAGTATCTGACTCGAACCTTCAAGTCATATTACAACTGCAAACCTGATGCTATCGATAAAAAAGTTCTTTCATTGTGACTCATTTAATTTGACCAAATTGAACAATTTCAAAGATTCTCGTCTTCATCAGTGGGTTATATAGTAAAACGGAACAAATCAAGACAATAAAAGAGTTTAGGTCTATAATTCGCAACTTTAAAAGCAATGGGAAAGAGCTGGTATTATTGTTTAATAAGATATGTGTCATAAGCAGCTATGAAGACTGTTTCTGCAATGGGAGTTTTGCTGGCACGGGCGATGACGGAGAATGATTGTTCAAAGTTCACATGATAATATAACGTTAATTCAGATGGTAAAGGGCGACCTGACAAGTGCTCTCGAATACGCGTTTGTAGATGTCTAGCTGTCTACACTCTAGATGTAACACTTGTCACAGTGTTCACAAGCAAATGCGTGGACTATGTTCGAGGCGAGACAACAAGAAACTCTATCTTTGCGATGAATAAAATGAGCAGTTTTCATGGTCTTGAAAACAGGAATGATTTTGCCATTAATCAGAGTTTTATTGAAACAATGAATACGCCTACGAAGTTCAATTTCCGATTCTTGGATGTAGGGCAATTTCCAGTAAATGATCTTTTTTTCCTCATGCTCATTAGCAACGTTTTGCCAGACTGATCACATATATCATTAACATTACTGCGAATAATGTTTCTGCTATCAACCTTAAACTTAACATCGAGGATGTAGCGGATGTTGTAACCATTACTGAGAAAACAGGTTGACAATGAAATCATTGCAAATCTTCAACAAGCTGTCATTGCTACAGATCCGTTTTGCCCTGTAGAAGAGACTATTCATAGCTGCCTGTTTATATTTCTTCGGTGCATACGCACAGAAAGGAATATAAATGCCAGGATTAGATGGTTTGTTATTTCAAGAAATTTTCGAAAACAGAAACATCATCGTGTATGATTTCAGGGCACTACTGCAGTTTAGTGCACCCTCTATGAAAGAGACGGAAACGCGCCTACTGCTGTTTAGTGCACCCTAAAACAACGGCGCATTCTCCCGCAAACGATGACTACGCACATTACACCGAAGCGCGCGCTCGGTGTAATGTGCGAAGACGAAGACGAAGACACACGAAGACACAAAGACACACATTTATAACTATAGGGAAGAACGAACGGCAGTCCTTCTGTTGAGTAAATCAGGTTGATCTCACATGCATTTTAGGGTGCACTAAACTGCAGTAGGGTAAAAGAGGGTGCACTAAACTGCAGTAGTGCCGATTTCAGTATCAAGAAAAGAAATTGAACCATTGTGTTCCAACTCGACAGTAAATTTGATGTCATCACTTTGATTATTAAGGAAATTCAGAAAAGTGATTGCAGTATCAGAATTCATAAAAATGGCAAAAATGTCGTCAATATAGTGTAGAATAAAGGCTTTTGACCATCAAAATTTTCAATTTTCCTTTCAATTTGATACATAGCAAAAGAAGCCATAGTAGGACCAAGGGGAGAACCCTGGCCATTCCTTCATGTTGGGTATAAAGACATGTGGTGAACGAAAAAACGATGTTTTTTGCAAGCAACGGTAAGTAATTGACTGAGAGTATCAGCGTCAATCGGAAACTATCAAAATCAACAGTAGATATTATATGATCGATTGTAGATCCAACAGCTATGTTAGAGAACAGGCTCACTGCGACAAAACTGACAAAATAGCAATCTTTGGGACAATTTTCCTTGAAATATATCATGAATGATACTATTTATTTCTGAGCCATTTTGCTGACATTTTCAACAAATCAATCAAGACATTAAAAGTCATCAATCATGGAAATACGCTGTCGTCAGACCAATTTCTAGATAACGCAGTTCCTCCGAACATCGACCAATTACGCTCATTCCCTTAATCCCTAAGGTTTTCGAGCAACTGGTTTTGAACTCAAAGACGGACCATTTCTTTACTACACATTGGAAAGAATCCGCAGGCACAACGAGTCAGCATCAAGCGCTCTTATCAAATTTCTTATCCAAATTCTTGACCGGGAGATTATAATAACTCTTCGGTTAGCATATTATGCCTTTACATGAGATGAATATGCGCAACAAGCAACGCAGCAGTTTTGAAAATATTGTCTTGGCTATTTGTAATGTTTTGAATGGAATTGGAAAGAGACGATATGAAAGATGGTGATTATATTTTCTTTTTCGATACTTTTTACTAAAATAATATCGCTGTAAAAAATAACGAAAATGGAAATAAAATCAACATCCTTCAATACTGGCGATTTCCAATCACATTCAAAACAATCAAAGCGGCAATGAAAAGTATGGCAATGACAATTGTTGACAGCATTGGCGTCGCTAGGAATCTCAGTTGGGGGGGGGGGGCAAGGATATTCATCAAAACATCAGTCGGCCTATTGGCAAGTAGCTAAGTATAGTAATGAAAACATAAAGGCATCTTTATTCGCAGAAAAGAGTTATATCAAATTATTCAACCCTCATAATAATATAAATTAACAATAATAATAATATGATACAATAAAAACCGTGATATGTATATTAAATAAAATATAATAAAAGAGTTATGTCAAATTATTCAACCCTCATATATAATAATACAAATTAATAATAATAATAATAATATAATACAATAAAAACCGTGATATATATATATATATATATATATATATATATATATATATATATATATATATATATATATAGGCCTACTATGCACCTTATATATAACCTTACAAAGTTTGTACTGTATTAGTTACACATATTGACAATCCATAAAACGTTTTAAATTGAACTAGATAAGACTTTTTACTTTGGAAATCAACAATTTACATCCAACCACCTCATACAACTTATGGTAACCAGAAGGATAAATCTTATCCTAATTTCAGTCGTCTATCACATTTGCCAGCAAAACGGGAAACTAATGTGTCACCGTCGAGATTGATCAAAATGTCTTTTTCCACAGCTGCAAAAAGAAGAGCTTCTAAACGCTCTTGCCCCATTGTTGACCTAAGTTTAGTTTTAACTGTGGCAAGCCGTGAAAATCTTCTTTCAACAGATCCTGTTGCTACTGGCAAAGTCAAAAGGACCTGGTACAAATATCGTAACTGGGAGAAATGTGAAGGCTATATTCAAATACATGGGTATAAAATTCAAATACATTCTATCCAATAAGATTCTCACAACCATCGATCAAGACAAAACCTGACAAGAGCAGGTCATAGTAAGGTCGTTGTCGCCGTAAATAAGAAACGCTGCATCATATTATCTGTGATCCACACACGCCTACAGATACTTCTTTCAATAGTCTTTCATTCTTCTACCACTTAAGCTCTACGCGCGTCAATGTGTATGGAAAGTGTATGCTGCATTCAAGTTGACGCATACAAGACAACATGTGTATGTGGTAGAGGTAGCTTGAAATGATCGACCTCGACCTCGACAAACACGCTCACGTAATGACTACATAGCTGTCGCCACGAAGCCACGAATAACAGAAAGGGAAATTATGACATCGTCTACTGCTACCAAAGGTTGGGGGGGGGAAACTGCCCCCCTTGCCCCCCCCGTGGCGACGCTAGTAGTAGGACAGTCTAGCCCCTTTCACCCCATTTGCACTTAAGTACATGCCCTGCTCTTTTATCGGAGCACACGCCCACGCATCAGTAGCGAAGAAGACAGGAAACAGAGCACACGCCCACGCATCGGCGCACTTGGGGTAGAGCACGGAGCACCAATCGGAGCACGCGGCGCCGAGCACGTGTGATGAGTCACCGCAGGGTATATAAGGAAAGGCGCTGTCAGAGAAATTCATTCTCATTCTAACCATGCAGTACGCGTGTGAATTCTGTCGTCAGTCCTTCTCTCGCTTTCAAGACTGTATTGCCCATAGAGCAGCAGAGACGGGTCGCAACTATTGTTGGACATGCTGTAAATGGTATGGAGACGAACACGATTGCCGCGCGTTTAATTATGGTGATGACAATGACTTGCTGTGTTTGGATTGCGACGGAAGTTTCGACATAGAGGCATACCATAAGCATGCGTGTGTGGGACGGTGTCGCTACTGTGATGTAGCAGTGAATGCTGAAGCGGAAGGATGGGATGAACATTTGTGTCCCTACCTGTTTGAGTTCATGCAAGAGGGCGGTGCAGCTGTGGAAGAAGAACGGATCATGGACGGTCGCGGGCATAATTATCGATTTACCCCTCATCAAGCCACGAATGAATGGAAGGTCTATTTAAATTCAATCTATGCGGACTTGTATCGTGTGATTGTACAACAACACCCCCACGAGGATGTGAAAGTGTTTGTGAGTATGAGACTCAGGTTTGCCAAGATGGATATGTCGACGGGCGAAGAGGAAGTGAGAGACATCACCACACCCTCATACATTCACGAAGGCGTCCAAGCACGTAACTTTGATACATGGTTCGGTGACATGGTGTCAAAGATTGAAGAATTTATTGAAGACTTTCAAGAAGATGGATCAGGATTTGAGGTGAAGGAAGTGTTGGAGTTACTGGTTCAAACAAGTTCCTTCCCTAATTTTCGCATGGGCGCACCGATTCCAATCCACCGAGATATCAAGCTCTGCAAAGGCATATGTGTGTTTGAGTGCAACACGTATACATCGCATTGTTTTCAAGACAGTGTCCTCTATGCACTTGCCTACCAAGACAATCGCATTCCTCGACGTCGTGAACGTGTTGATCCCCGCACCAAGACATCCTATGTCAGTTATCAGAATCGACTTCCTGCAGTGCGCAAGTTGAATTTGAACCAGTATTATCATCTAGACTTTTCCATGATGACGTCAGAGGGATTGATGAATACACGGGATATTCAGGAGTTTGAAAAGAAGAACAATATCATTCTTCGTATCCACGTACATGACAGTAAAGGATTTGTGGGCCAATTATACCCGGTCCGTCAAGCTGTGAAGGAGAATACACGCATTGTTCATCTGGTGATGGTGACGCGGTACGATATGGAGGATCAGTCTGGACATTTTCTTCCCGTGACGGATTTTCAGATATGTGCTCGCATGTGGTATCGGAATATGAGCCAAACGCAAGTGAAACGATTTGAAACATGCGAGTTATGTAGCTTACGATTTAATTTCTACGAGAAGGGGATGAAGTATGGAAAGACAAAGGATATGGCGCACAAAGAACGTGTGGAACATCAAGCCAAATGCGATGGAGGATTTTTTCAGATGGAAACGACCCCGGAAGATACGAAACCGCATGAATTTATCGACCACGCGAAAACCACTCAACCCCTCGCTGTGATGTATGCGGACATTGAGAGCATGATTGATACCGTGTCCAAGAAGCATACGGCAGCGTATGTGGGATCCTATGTGGTGTGGCATCCGGCGCTGGACATGAAAGAATCGGTGGTGATCCATAAGGGGAACGAGTGCATTCCATCCTTTATTACACACATCAGACAGGTGAGCATGTCGATGTTTAATCACATGGAAGAGACGAAGCATAACATGACGTTGACGGAGGATGATATGCGGGACTATGAACAGACAGCTCAATGTAACATGTGCGGATGTGATGTAAAACCCAAGAAGCAAGGTGAAAAGAATGGGCCTACGACAAAGGTGCGAGACCACGATCATATCACGGGCAAGTATCTGCAAACCCTGTGCAATGCATGTAACATGCGACGACGTCAATCCCGGACTACATTAAACATCTTGTTTCACAATTGGAAGGGATATGACAGTCACCAGGTGATTGTACAAGGGTTTACCAAGTTGGATCCCAAGTATAGGATCGAGCCCATTTATGCGTCAGGAGACAAGACGTTGGGAGTGACCATCTTTCTTCCCATGCCATCCAATACTATATATAAACTCCGATTCATCGATTCATGTCAGTTTTTGAAAGACTCTCTAAACAATTTGTCAACGACCATCAGTGACTTTCCTCACTCAAATCACATATTGAGCAACGTCTATCCGAATTGCGATCACACATCTATTCGGAAAGGATATTTTCCCTATACATATTTTGACTGTTGGGATCGTATCCACGAGACTCAATTGCCTCCGAAGGAAGCATTTTACAATGATTTGAGTGAGAAGGAGTTGGAAGAGGATGAGTATGCTGTGGCACAAAAGGCGTGGACAGAGACGGGGTGCAGCACGTTTGAAGATTATATCCAAAATAGTAGTGGTATTTTAAATGGTAGTGTGTCAAGCAAAGAAGCGACAAGTGAAACATCAGAATTATGTGGACGCCTTCGAAAAACATTCCGTTACCACAGTGTTACAAACCCTCCTCCAATCCCAGCACCACGAGATGAGAACGGTGACGCAAGTGAAGAAAGCCTTAAGTATCTGGGAGGACAAGCGGTGTTGGTATTTACCCAATCGGAGCCTTCCCTACGGTAACCATCGCCTATATGAAGAAGGGTATCTACACCCCGCTCTCAAAAATGTCAAGGATCTGCAACCGCATGGTGGAGCTCAGAGCATCCTCCGCAATACCACTGCAGACATTGTTACCGCAACTCCCTCTGGCCACCTACCGAGCATCACGCCCTTGTCGAGTCTATTGGAAATGGAACTTTCGGTTGCTGTACAGATTTTTCCACGGGGGTGTATCCAAATTTTGGGCAACCACTCCCTGGAAACCTACGATCGTATTTGTAAAGAGATGCGCCAATTACTCGCCCCCTACGGATTGGACGTGAGCGACCCAATCACAAAATCCTGCACCGTTCAATGTCAATGGAACTATACAAAAGACCGCATGCAAACCATTCAACAGTTGCCATCGACATCAGTGATTTCCAACGAGCGCGAACTGTTTCCCGGAACGTTAATACGCAAAGGTAATTTACACTGTTCCTTCTTTTCCAACGGAAGTGTGATTGTGACGGGTGTTTTATCGATTGCAGAAGCGGAATCGTTGGTGGAAGACATTCTCAAATCCCTATTCGAAGGAGATTCCTCAATGAATCAGACAGCAACTAATATCCCAACGTCGTGGGTTGTCGCAAGAGATCTGGGATATTCATTCAAAGCGATAGAAACGGTAACACATCTCAATGAAACGATCACTGCTGGTGAATTAGTGGATCGACTCATGGATCTCGATGAGTATGCTATGAATCACCATTTGGAGCGTAGGTGGATAGAGGATGTCTCCCTGCCACACTGCAATACATTGACATTGGCGCGATCTGGAGTGAAAAAAGTGAAAAAAGTGAGATTTGCAACGGATGTGTCAGATAACTCTTCCCATAAAAGTGACTTTAGAAAGAAATTAGAAGAAGAGACATTTCAATTATTATGTGAACGGAACTGTGTTACATGTTTTAAACAGGAACGGTCCCTTCTCTTTTTACCATGTTCTCATAGTGTTATGTGTTTTACATGTTATAATCCCTTTGAAACGTCATCTTGTCCTCTTTGTGATCAAGACATTGCTTCAACAGTCACTGTCTATCGTGCATGATGTATGGAAAAACTCTGTGTATAGTGTATAGTGTACTATTACGAGTGACCGAACCTTGTACAAAACCTTGTAGTATTACCCTCTGTCTGAAATAAAAATACAATCATTGACATGATTCATTTCTTTATTGACTTCAAAACATGGGATAATGTAGAATACAAATAGGAATAGACAATTTTATCATTGAAGGACAAATAGGTTTGAATGAGTTCTTGATCTTTCTCGTAAGCATCCAATGTTCGAAAGAAGGTCAGTGTTTTTTCCATAGACGTGTTAAAAGGGCGTTGGTTTAAAAAGTAAATACAGTAAGCACCACAATAGGCTTTAGGTCCTTGTATACGCAGAGGGCGACGATAGTTTAGAGGATAAGGTGTTGTCGATAACCATTCAGTCACATGTGGATAGTGAGATGGAGTGAGTCCATAAGAGTCAAAGAATTCGCACACGCGTTGATCCGCATTTTGATAAAAGGCCAACCAATGCTTGCCAGGTTGATGAGAGCGATCACTATTGACAATAAGTGTCTTTGATTCCGGGGAATGAGCAGGAAGTAGATCAGCAGGAAACACACCTTGGAAGGGAACGTAAGAAGATTGGAGGAGACGATGAGCAAACGTTTGACAACTACACTGAATAGCACAGAGAAAATCATCTTCGCACATGCAGGCATTGAGTAAATGTTTCTCTTGTAATTGATTCATACCCTGCATGATTCCTTCGATTTCCGTGTTGCTTAACCAGTCTCCCATTCAGCCAACGCTGAGCTTTAATGAGACGGTGTTGATAAAGAGATGTCCAAGCGATAGGAGGAACGTGATTCTCGGGCTCCTTCACCATATCTTATGAGGATGTCCATGCGCGCCAACACTTAAATAGCGGGAGGGATATACGCACTGGAGATGACAGCATTCTCCGGTGTGACGGAGAATTGTTCGTCATGAATGACAAACATTAATAAATCCATATTTTGCTTGGTCGTATTCTCAAATTGCAATTCCAGTCCATATTGACGTGTATTGGTGGGTTGAACACTATCGATTTGTTTATCCAAGGTACAGTCAAAAGCGATAAAGTAACAGTATTTGGTAAAACTCTCCAAATCAATACCACATGATTCATTCGTGTTATAGACTTGAATCGCACGATTGAATTGACTGTAGGCAATCACGTCATCTTTGCAATTGATGGTGCCTCCTGTCATGATGGCTCCATTGGTGGTCATGGTGACTTGAGAGAGTCCATGCCTTTCAAAATAGAGTTTACGACTTCCTGGATCAAACCAAGAGTTACTGGGAACAACCGCGAAAAAGATGAGTTTAGGACTCAATAGAGCAGCCACATTGGAAAACGTCTTCTTTTGTACTCCACTTTCAATCGTTTGTCGTTGGACGGTCATGCCATTGTAGCGATAATAAATGGCTTCTGTCTTGCGTCGATTCGCAGTTTTCAATTGCAGTTCTGCATTCGGGGTGAGCATGGGCATATACAATTGGAAAGACGTGATTTTGAACCTGTACTTTGTAGAGGTCGTCCCTGCAGGATGTTCCATATCATAAATGGCATATTCCGGTTTATTCAAGGTGAAAATGAGATCCAGTTGCATGCCTGGGGGCAGAGCAATCACTTGTTGGAACAAATTACATTTCAGGGGAAAGTCAAAGGTACGTTTAAATTTGTTGTCTGACCATTGTTTGAGAATGGCTTGATTGAGTGCATTCTCTTTATCTGTAAACTCTACCGCCTTAGTCTTTATCGTCTTCGTCGCTGCATCATACTCCGTGTCATGCATCACTTGAGGAACAGTAAATCCTTGTGTGACCATGTGTGTATTCTTCACATCATTGGTATATTGTAAAAGATTGCTAAGGTAAGCTCTCAAATAATACAAGTCATTGCCTCCTTCAATGGTGCGTTCATTCAAGCGGATAGTAATGTCGGAAAAGAGGGAGTGGGCTGTATTGTTGATAATAATCGCCTTGTCTGACGCCTCACATGGCACGTCTGCTCCTTTAGCCGCATCATGTTTCATGAGTTGTACTTCCACGCGAAAATAGGCATTGCATACATCCATCCAATGAATGGCTAGTCGAGGGACTGTGAATTGAATGGTACCGGGATTTTCCAATCCATTGACTGGCGTCAGAACGCTCGTATGCTGAGAAGTACTCGAGACATCGACTTTATCACTTTGGAATACATCGTAACGCGCATCCAATAATGCAGGGGTTTCCGCCATGCTTGATGGGACGGATGTTCTAAGATTGCTTAGTTCTTAAAAGAGCATGCGTTGTTTAGCACCTCCGCGATAACGCCCCATCAAACTTCCTTTTCCCCATTTCGTATGATGAGCAATGGCCACATGACCACGACGACGTTTAGGAGCAGGTGCTTCCACCCGATCTCCTTCTTCATCCGTGAAGACGCGTTTCCGACTCACTTTATTTTGAATAGCTTCTACAACACGTTCGGGAGCAGTCTGTAAAGTGCGTTTGGCGAGTGCTTTCACACCCTTTTTGAGATGGTGAACTCCTTCTTGTGCGGTAGAGCTGACAGCATCTGTGACAGCTTGTTTCGCAGCATTGAGAAACTCTGTCGTACGTAACGATTTTCCCAATGTTTTCTGTACCGTATGTACAAGTCCCTTTTGCGAAGGTTTTCGTGATGCTTGTCGAGAGGGTTTTCGATTTGTTTTTCGAGAGGGTTTTCGAAATGTTTTTCGAGAGGGTTTTCGAAATGTTTTTCTGGGAACACTCTTTTTGAGTGATTTGGGCAGACGGATGGATGGTTTCTTGACACCAGTGACACGAGGTCTAATCATGCGTGTTTTCTGTCCAATCACTTTATTCCATCCACCACGTTGCATGAATGAACCTCTTCCAAACAATCGTCCAGAGGAATGTGGTCGGTGACGGATTAAAAAGAGATTCGTCATCGTGTCTTGATGTGCTTGGGAAAAGACAATTACTTAATTGCGCGACGTCGAAGATGCATTTTTACATAGGATCGTCCGTCTGTCATAGGGATGGGATGACCATCATCCGACATGAGTTTGATTTCAATATCTTGCACCTGTTGACTTTTCACAGGGAGATAGGTGACATTCTGGAATTCATGATGAATACTATCTCCATAATCTTTCCCCGTGTAGGGAATCACACACATACAGTTTGTTTTCATACCTCCTACATAATGATAACCTACAATATTACAATACAGGAGAATATTGTAGGTAAAGGCATTCAAATTCAAAGGGGCAGTCGCTTGCTGTGAGGAAGTGAGTAAGTCTGTTTTAAACCCAAGAATGTCTTTGAGCAAAGGATGGAGTTTCATACTGCAGTGTGGGGGTACGACCACTGAAACAACATGGACATGAGGCGCCAATGTAGTGATAGAAAAGTGGAAATTGTGACCATGCTGTCGGTTTTGATTCAAACACTGCATCAACGTCTTCTCCGAATAAATACCGCGTGGAATGTTGAAGCGCGTAAATTTGCCTTGTTCTCCCTGTTTGCCTTGTTTATCTTGTTTGCCTTGTTTATCTTGTTTATCTTGTTTGCCTTGTTCTCCCTGTTTGCCTTGTTTATCTTGTTTATCTTGTTTGCCTTGTTTGCCTTGCTCTCCTCGCGGTGAATCCGTTTTAACAGGAAGGATAGAGGACGTATAGACGGTCGGAATCGTCTCAGGATGATCCTTCAATGTCCCCACACTAAAGCTGACATCCACGGGTATTGTCTGAAGGGTATTGATGAAATTGACGACGGAGATACCGGCTTCCCATTGATCCCCATGGACTATGGGGATGGAAGGAACCAAGCGATTTTTGAAATGATTGGCTCTATTTTCAGGAAACAAATTGGGCTGCGCATTACTCAACAAGTGAATCGTTTCCTCATGCATGGTTGAGTGTCACTCTGTCCATAATTACCTAGTCTCCTTACGGCGGAGATGGAGTTTGAAATAGGATCGTCCTTCATGAATCGGAATAAATTCGCCATCATCACCACGCAACTGAATTTCAATCTCATCAATAGCGGATGTAAAAATGGGGTAATAATCAATATTGGACACTTCATACGACACCATTTCCCCCAAACGTTGTTTCTCTTCAATAGGGTGAATTTTCAAGATTTGTTCACGTTGTCCTCCCACAATACTTTCCGCCACAATATTACAATAGACGATAATGTTGAAGGAATTGGGAGTTAGGCTGAGGGGAGAGAGTGTTGTCATCTGTGTATTGGGTCCATAATAGGATTGAGGTAGACCTATACGATAACTCAACGCTTCTCCAAAATCAATAAAGGCATGTTCCGCGGTTTTCACCGTCAAATAATGATCTTTCGAGAGAGAGAGGGATACATCCGTCCACATCTGTAAATTCACCTGGAGTTTAGAAAAGAGTCCTTCCAAGGTATAACTCCCTTTGGGAATGTGGACACGATGAAACGAGGTAGAAATGTCTAGGGTGGGGTTGATGTAACCTTGCCGAATCATGTGGTCATAGATGTGCAACGGTTTCATGGTCTTGCTATAGAGATGAAGAAAAGGGCGAGGTGTGGGATGTGTATTCACCATCACCGATTGAATATCTTGTTTTCCCACATCCACTCCCAACACCATACCATCCACTAGATAAAACATGTTTTCTTGCCAGCGTTCCATCATGGTCGTCATGAGCTTTTGCATATCAACACTGAACCATCCAATAAAGGAAGTCAATCTATCTTTACAGACTTTCAGGGTGGATCCTTCTTGATACGCGACAGCGGGTGAATACAATGTCTTATCAGAGAGTCTATCTCCAAACAAGTAGGATTGTAAACACGTATTGGCCAACAGCTCTTTCGATTCATAAGCATAAGGGAAATAGGATTTCTGAAACAAGCGATCCAATTCCTTCCCTTTCCATGGGAAGAAAGTGTCGAGGGTGTGGTTCCATCCTTTGGCATAATCAAAGGTATATTCCGGTAAACCATAGATGTGTAATGTCATCCCATGGGTGACATGTTTTGGACGTTGTTGATACCGACGGTAACTTGCAGAACAATGGTCCGGCGTTTCCGAGTGTATACAGGTTTGTTCATGATAAGTGAACATACCATATTCATGACTATGATTCAACATGTGTTGCCAGAGTTGTGGGGGATTGATTTTCAACCCATACCCTTCCGCGATTTTAAAGTGAAGCACGTGAAAGACGCCCACTGTTGTATACGTCACCCACACCATATCAGGCAGGGGGATGGCTTGATTGAAAGCTTGCACAAAGGATTGGAGGGTATAGTATTTCGTGGGTAAATTGAAGCGTAATGGACTAGGGAGATGAGATAGGGTATGAAAAATCTCAAAAGAGTCGCCATGTTTGATGTTGAGAATATTGGGATGCTTCTTATCCTCGGTCTTATACTGTTGTGTCGGTTTTCCGTTTCGAAGCAAGACATGGGTCCCACTCAATGCATAGGGGACACTCTTCTTTTCAAAGAGAGCGTCCAATTCCATGGTTTGTTTCTGAAGGATAAAGGAGGGAACATGAATCGTGCTGAGGGGGATTTCCAAGATCCATTCGTCCCACACGTAGGTAGCTACTTGTTCTGTTTTGAAAATCTCATAGGCTTTAGATTGCCGGTCCATCTTGATTTCCATATCGTCCGTGCAATCGATGGTCAGTTCATAATGATAGGACATGGATGTGATGGTCCATGTCATGGGGGCGGGGAAGATGGTATTCAAATAGGTTTCCAACGAATAATAACCTGTGGGGACGATAGAACTCCAGTCTTATCACTCTCTAAATTCTTGTAATAAAACGATTCAGGTCTAGACACATAAAATAACAGTTTGTTCTCCTTGATGAATTGACAAAGATCCGATGTCAACACAGTCACTTCTGCATTCACCCTATCTCGTTCACGAACGATCTCGTCAAGATTGTCAGTTCCTGCAGTGGGTTTGAATTCTTTCACCCTCCTTCTTAACGTTGCCAACCGTTCCTGTTTCACTTCAAAATCATGGAGAATATGCCCATACAACTCCATCAAATCCACCAAACTATGATAGGCAAATACATTATACGTGTTGTAGATATGATACTTTTCCGTAGATGTGAAGGGAAGGGCATGTTGCCCCGTTTCATGCTGCATATCCGCACCACTGGCCAATACATTTTCTTTCCCATCTTTAGGATGGGAATGAACTAATTGATGAATAATAGGCCGTTTTGTACCTTGTTCCTTTTGAATCGATTGTCGAAAATTTTTCAATAAGACAGTATCAAACAATCGCTTCTTGGCTCCAAATCGTTTAGAGACTAAAACACCTTCCATCTTGTGTTGACGTAGGATTCGCATCATGTTGCGGTACTTTGCATTCAGTGTGTTGATATAGGTAGGCAAGAAACGGGAGGTGACTAAATCAGGAGCATCGGCTATATGAAGGGTAGGATCGATCTTGTGTAACTGTGTATCAATCTTGTCATACAATTGATCAATACGGTTTCTGAACCATGATACATGTTTTTTCTTGGGATGTGGATACTCCTTTTCACGTTCTTTTGGGGTGAGTGGATTGAGGAACTCCACTGGGAAAATAAATTGATTTTTCATGGTGCGTGTTGGTAAAGCAAACCATTTTTTAGAGGCCAAATGTTGCATTCGGAAAAATGTGCGTTGATACATTCTCACGGCTTTCATCAACGCTCTCAGTTTAGGAAGAAGGATGCGAAGATTATGAAACAGACCTATATGCCCTCTGGGAATAGGAGGGGCCTTTGCATTGCGTTTGAGAGAGCTCACAAAGGTATCGGTCCTCATCCACACAGCACGTGTCGTATCATCACTCAGAGGTTGTATATCCTGATAGGTCACTGGGGGAGCCATGATAACAGTGGCTATTTTCTGCAATTCGGAGAGGATCCCATAATCCATCGCAGACAATGTATAACTGGAAGCATGTTTTACATGAAAGGACAATCTGTTGGATGAATGAAACACTAACTTCCCCACACCAAACCATTCTAATTGTTTGAATAAATTGAGCACTGAGATTTCATTTCCCAACATCCTTTCAATCCCATGTTTGGCAAAATGGCAGCGGTGTAAGGGAATCACACTGAACCAATAGTCATGGGCGGGATATTTCTTTACGTCACATTCCTTTCGATGAATGGAGAGTCGTGTATGGATCCGAACGACATCCTTCAACGATAAATGATAGACACATTTGTCCAATAAGAGTGAGGCTGCCAAATGAGGGGAAAACACAAGGACGTAATGAAAGGCGGAGAATTCCTTGATTTGAAACAGGGAAAATGGGGCAATGTCAATCACATAGACATCTGCTTCCTCTATGCCATTGCCTCCATAATACAAGTAGGATGGATGTGTCGTGACAGTCATCATGTTGGAAATGGTGCGGCGTGTATATAATTCCAACGCTGTGATCATGGGGACTCGTTTCACTTCCTCATCGGATTCAAAAATGGTGTGATGACGGACCACATTGGTCCCTTCCATCGTATAATAAGGCAAATAGGCCTTCAAATCTTTCGTATCTACCATTTTCCCCACGGTAATATAACAATCTTCAGGAATCGTATCCACATTATTCACATACCCAAACTCTTTCAAGCCTACTTCCCATGTTTCTCCTTTAGGAATAAAAAGTGGATTTTCCAGTCGTGTAAAGAAATGATTGGCTTTATTGTCATACAAATGGGGTTGAGTATTGCTCAACAAGTACACATGTTGTTCCTCATGCAGTTCCTGCATGATTACAAAATCAATAGCGGCGTACATTACCTAGAGGTTCTAAGTCTGTCACCCATGAGTTCATCGAGGCCGGATATCCTTGCCAGTGCACAAAATATTCTGGTCGTCCATTCCGACGTCGGGTCTTGAGCACTTTGTCCACTTGATAGACTTCTTCCTCCCGATGAATCACTTGTAATTCCTGAGCATAAAAGGATCCTTTGATCTCTTCTCCACTCAAGTCTTTGATCTTGTACATTTTAGTACCATGAGGGTTCTTGAGAATGTTGGAGACAATGAACTCTTCCGTCGACCAATTCGCTTCATACCCTCGTCCAAACGTTCCTTTATCACGTGAAATACGTACACGTGCTCCCACAGGGATAGACTTTCCCGGGACTGCAACCTTTTTATAGTTTTGTCGGAGACGTTTCGCATTGTTTCGTTTCACTTCCTCGGTATTGGAGGCATTCACATCCATCGGGGTGAAACCTGTGGATGAATGGGTGCTGTGATTGTATGCATACATGACATCTGCGATATAATCCACCCAATTCTTGTGATTGGTGGCTGTAAAGATCCGTTCTAATTTATTCTTGACAGTACGGTTCAATCGTTCGACATGAGCACATTTATAGGGACTGTAGATGGAAAACAATTCAATAGCGTGCTTGTCCAAGACGTCTTTCACCGGTCGGTTATAAAATTCACGACCTTGATCCGTTTGCAGTCGTTGCGGGGTGGGAATGGTTGCGAAAATGGCTTCTAAAACCCCCGACACTTCTTTGGCACTCTTGGTCTTGAGAGGGAATGCCCAGGCTTTGCGTGTAAAGATGTCCATCACCATGAGAATATACTTGTAGCCACGATTATGCTGTGCATACTTTTGATAATCGACAATATCCGCTTGAAATTGAATTTGCGGACCGCGTACACGATACGGGTGCAAGGGCTTAATACGATGCAATCGAGATTTGTGAAGGGTGTAGGTCGGTTGACGCATTAACCATTGTTTGACTTTTGTTTTTGAATAATGTGAAGCAGCAGCAAGTGCATTGACGCTTCCGTAGCCAGCGGGATGTTTGGGATTGTAATAAATCTTGTGCAACACCTCCTCCATCGACACAATCTGCTTGGTATTGACGTGGGGGTTGAAGATAGGCGGTATTCCCGTTGGAACAACAATTAAAGCTCGCCGTGATGGTGTACTGTGTCTCTGCGCTGTCGTCTGCGTTGCCTTGGCCGCAACAACGTCCAAAGATACGCGATAAGAATGAGGAGGCAATTGGCGCGGCTGCCGTTGCCATTACCTGAATGGTGAGCCATAGGATCCCAATTCAAGAACTCCTTTTTTACTTAAACGAGTATTGATGGATGATTTCAAGGGAGAACGCTTCGTCTTGGGAGAGGTGACAACAGAAGGTTTGACGACTTTCCCTTTCGATCGCTTGAGGACGGGTGGATCTGCGACGTGAGTGAGCGGAGGTTTTGTGGCGTGCGTGAGCGAAGGTTTTGTGGTGTGCGTGAGCAGAGGTTTTTCCATTCGCTTCCCATGATCATTGTCCAAATTGAAAAATTGGCGACGAAATTTATCGAACAAATACATCCGGGCGTTCCATGCAGCGATATCATTGGCAGTAGGACGGTGACGCACAATATCTCGTGCAATACGGTCAAGATGGGCTTGTTGAGGAGTCATCATCATGGTTCTCACCCTCTGATCTTCCGCTTGACGTTGCAACATGGTCGACATCAGTTGGGTACTGTCACCACCACCGCCCATTTGCTGTCCGCCACCAGTGTGTTCATTCATGTCAGATTTGGGAACCACCACTAATTCACTAAAGTCCATTTTCGTTTTATTGGGTCTTTTGCTTAACTTAAACACAATCATCGGTGGATTAAATAAGTTGGTGCGAAATCGGTACTCAAACGGACAATTTGTAGTGAAATCAATAAGGAGGTAGGCATAATTCCCATACTTTTGAACCAATGTCGTTAAAATATCATGCACGACGCTCATATTGCCTTTTGGGAGCATTTTCCCCATGAATTGAGCCAATTGTTGTTGATTTCTCGGATTATTGAACGCGACCAAATAATGGACATTGCCATTACGCATACGTTGTTCTTTATCACCATACAGATACTGTGTGATTTGCACTGCGAAAAAACCGTTTATGATGAGATCCTCTTAAAAATAAGCCCGTCACAGTTTCATTGTTTTGAGATTCCTGTTGTAAATCATCGAGAACAATTAAATCATTTTCTTGCAATTGATCAAAATCATCTTGGGTAGGGACACCCATTTTCAAGATCACCTCTTGTAACTCTTTATGAAATGGACTTTCTATCCCATAATACCACCAGACTTTACGAATGGGCTTTTTGAATAAAGTATGACGGTTCTTGATCATATTCGCCACAAACGTGGACTTTCCCGATTTACTAGGACCCGAGACAATCATGGATGAGTCATTCTCTAAACGGAAATCCATCTTGTCAAATCATAAAAGTCAGACATATATTCCATGCATCATGTATTAAACATAACTTAAAATTGTTTCCAAAACATAGAATCATTTCCAGAATAAAGAAGAGGTGGAATAAAACGTCCACGTGTACATGTCTTAAAGAGTGAGTTTTCAAGAGCAGTCACCATTTCACTCATCAATGTCCTTTCCATGTCATGGGTAAGAGGATTCATATTGTACCGTGCAAATGCTTCCTTTAACATGTTGGGAAAGGCGCGACGATGGATTTCGTAGGCACTACGCACAATGAAATAATGTTCAATATAGTTCAACACAGACCACTTCTCATTGACACACTGTCCTGCTTTGTACCATGAGGATGACACATACCACTGACTCTCCTGTTTGTGTTCCACCATATCCTTGAACATTTCGAGGAATCGATTGATCCATTTCTCGGCTTGTATTTGATCACCGTCAAAGATATGCAGCGCGTGTGACTCTTCCCGGATGCGAATGTACACACCGAGTGCTTGCGCCTTGGCATAATCCGTCCGCATCGTCCTCCAATCCTCCTCTTCCGTGGGTTGAGCACTCCACCTCTGAGAAAGCATGTTTGTCATCTCATCCTCCTTTTGTTTCATAAGTGCAATGCTGTCCTCTAATTGGGAGAGATGATCGAGATCATCATCTATAAAGTGTTTGAGTTCCTCCCAATCAATGTCTTGTTTAGATTGCACCATGTGTATCAGATCAAATAAACCACTGGAGGGAATGTGTGCCTTCTTTATATCGAGTGTCAGCTTTGTCTTCTTCTTCTTCTTCTTTTCCCCCACCGCTGTGCTCTGACATTCCTCCACCTGTTTGATACGGACTTGGATTTGATCCACAGTAAAACACAGTTTCAGAGTCTTTGTCTGTGGATTATAGTATATGCCTGTGACGCGGAAGATGGTATTTGCTTGAAGGAAGGTATTCGCCTTGAGATTGGCAAGAAGATGTCCAATAGTGGCCAAACTAACCTTCTTGTTCTTTCCATTCTCCTTCATCAGGAAGATGGGCGTGTCCTGCTTTAGCTTCATAAAGACACTGTCGTAGGCCGATTTCTTGTGTACATAACCGAGACAGGAGATAAAGTTGTAGGCAGATTCGGGTTGGACTTGTTTGTAGAGGGATTGTATCGCATCTTCCAACGTCTCCAAATCGAGTGAGACGGCTTGAGAAATGGTGAAGAGGGAGGTGAGTTGATCGGAACCGTACCCACTGTTATTGTACGTTTGTGCACGCCATCCATAAAATCCCGTGGCAAACACGAGTTTTGAGATGTCTCGTCGTGATTGCCAATCCATCGCATCCATTGTCACATTCTCTCCGCGAATGGGATAATATCCAGTGTTATTCCATTTCTTGCCCAATACCAGACGTGTGATGGGCAGAGGCTCCAACTGTGGTTGTGCCTTGGTAAGGTAGTTCTTCTCGGCTTTCCCATTCGTATGGAAATAGGGCTCCGTCGCTTCAACAAAGACTGGCTTCGATGTCGGTGTATCTGACGAATACGTGACTTTCACCTTCTTCGCGAGAGGAGCTTCCAACGTGTTCGTACGTTTACCCATGACTGAATGAAAATGACTGAAATGGCTCAGTTTATATAGAGTTGAGCGTGGGAAAATTTCTTCTCATTGGTTGACACCCACGCCTACAAGTGCTCTGATTGGTGCTCCGTCAAATTCACGATGAATCATTCATTTTTGGTGGTGTACGGGGCTTGTCCCTTTTTGTAGGTCAAATTCACGAGATAACGCTTGATTTCATGGGAATTTGCTGAGTCATTTTACGATAACATCGGTCGATTTGGTGTGGAAAAGGACCTCAGAATTCTCGATAAATCACCTGATTTTACGAGGATTTGTAACAGAGTGTGTTCTTCAAAGTCACAGTGAATCGATTGATATCATGGGAAAATAACACATCAAATCCGTAGTATTTTTAACGATGTCATGGGAAAATCAACCTTTAAATCATCGGTATATCGTTTGATTTCATAGGAATTTTACTGTGTGAACGTGACTTATTCACACTCTTCGGTAAATCGTTCGATTTCATGGGAATTTCATTGTGCGGTTTGGTGGGGTTGAGTATAGGCGTTTTGGACATATCATAATTGACGACTTCCACATCGAGTAAGGGTTTTCTACTATCTTGACGTTTTTTGATATCTTTCATCATTTTTCGACCAGATAAGAGGGTAACCAAAATGAATATGACGAGTGTAAAGAATTGTGATAGGGTTTCTTTGAATGAACCAATGAGTGAACATTTTAAATCTCCTCCGTTGGCTGTTGAAAGTGTGTTCACTATGGATTGAACATTGTCCATGATGATAGTGTTGATGACGTGGGTATGGTTTACTTAGTGCTTGGAGCCGATCGATGCATGTAAGGCTTGTTTGAAAGCTGCTGGATTATCGTGATATGCCATGGCATAGGCTTGTGCGAAGGGGATTTGTTTCTTGTTAAATTTCCGTTTTTGGCCCAAGTATTTGCGAGTTTGAGGGGGTGGTTTCACAAATTTGCGGAGAATGCCTTTGTAAGATTGAATAAACTCGTGCTGTAAAGGTGTTAATTTCCCTGGATTCTCTCGCATTCTGCTCATGAGTGCTTGCATATCCTTGACATATTCCTCAGGCAATTGATCGACATGACGGTTAATTTTCTTTTTCGAGCATCCTATCCCTGAACTTAGGGATTTCAGTACATTGGTAAAGTCCTGACGTCGACTTGAACATGATTCACACTGACACGTCATTTTTGTCTATCATCCTCTATCCCACATAACTTAGTTTACATGGCGTTCACCAAATTCATGTAGCGTGCGTGGACGTCTGCATTTTGGTTGGTTAAGTGGGCAATAAACTCTTCCTTTTGAGTCAGCAAGTCACGCATGCTTTCCAATGTCTCATCCAAATAGTCTCCATTGCCATCTGTACGATTGGGTTCATGAATGTGTTGATTAAATGCATCTTCCAACACGTGCAAGATGCGTTTGCGAGCATTTAAATGACGTTCATGGAGACGAATAGAATCGTTCAACAGTTGAACAATGGCGCTGTTTTTCAAATTGTTCAGTTGAATAATGTACTCGTGGGAGTTGTCAATGACAGGTGAATTGACTGGGTAAAACATTCTTTCCTCCACGGGGTGTGTGTCCATGGGTTGTTGAGAGGTTCCTACCCCCACTGAGTGTTGTTGTTGAGGGGTTCCTACCCCCACCGAGTGTTGTTGGCGAGGTTCGCTTGATTCTTGTACCTCTGGATTTCCCACTGTGTTCGACATGGCTTGGACATAAATGTTGTGATCATTGACCGGACCTGGGTAGTTATCAAATGTTACATGACTTAGTGTAGGTTGAATATTCTCTAACGATAGAGGACTCATATCAATCTCATTCGCAGCCATGGCTAAAACATCGGGCGGCAATCGATTCCATTCTTCTTGTATTTGATGGACCGTATGGGTGGGATCTGGGGGAGCATCCACTCTGGTTCGATCGTCAACCATACTTTTCATGACAGCTTGTAGCATATCGTGAGACGGATCAGGTGTTGCTAAGGCGCGATGATCCGCTGGAGAGGGTCGAATGAGTGCTTCTAGACTATCGTCTGCATCCAAATCTGTATTCATAGGTTGAGGGGGTCGCAAGGGGATTGCACGATGTGCGGTGGGTGATAATTGACGATCTTGTCCTGTCAACGTAGAGGACACCTTCAAAGAGGGTCTCGGAACATGCTGTTGAATAATATACTTGAGTTTGCTCACATTTTCTCCCTCCATTCGCTCGTTTAAAATATGGGTATGTTGACGCGCAAATTGTTGAGCTGTCTTCCTATCCACCGTTCCATCGAGGGTTTCCCCGCATAGACATGCATAGATGAACTCTTCACTTGCTTTGATCTCTTCTTTTGATTTATATTTTAGATGGTGTGAATTATAAATATGCCTTCTCAGACGATCTTTTTGATAAGGGCATTTACAGATAGGACATAGGGTTATTCTCAATTTTCGCAACGTCAGGGTCTCTTCACTTTCACGCGCTCCTCCCTTCATGGTTGATTTTTGTGGTGTGTTCCTGTGCATGCTTAAATACATTTGTTGGCCATTGAAACAAAATACTGAAATGAGCACAGATACGATTCAATGTCTCTTTGATATAAATAAGACTTGCTGCTGAAATCACACGTTTATGATACAGCTCTTGTACATAGGTCAAATGTTTTTCATTCATAAACTTCCATAGTGTGTCCTCATACAAAACGTCATCCTCAAAAATAGCCATGAGTAAATACACACGTCCCACGATGGAATAGCGGTCATTCAGTACCAATTGATTCAAATAGACGGTGGACGTGTCGGTAAACTCTTCTAATGTGGGGATATCATTGCCTCGGATGCGTTCATCGAACCAAAAATCAATAAGAATCTTCATCCGCGCTTGGTGCGAAGGAGTGGTCGAACTGTCTGTGGGCGTGATGTCCATCTTCCACGCGATCGTCTTTTTCGAAGATGTCTTGTCCGAATAGGGCGATGTCGTCTTTTTCGATAATAGGGTAGGAGTAACATGATCTTATTTGAGAGAGCGTGAGGATCCATAACTTAAATAGTCACTCATCGCGGTGAGTATGCGTACAATCTCTCTCAGAAGAAAAAGGAGTACCAGTAGCATGTTTTTCCAAATCTATCAACCCCAATAGCAGAATGCTTATCATATGGAAAAGCAACATGATTCATAAAACGACATTCTTTATTCATACTTAGTCTGCGTCGCTTACATATTCTTCTTCTTCTGATGTCCATCCAACAGAGAAATATTCAAAATTAAACGTTATACAATAGACACCAAGAATCTCTTTGTTATCACTGTCCATAAATTCATAGTCCCATACGTTCTTTAGTGAGGCTAAATAGTCATCCATTTCTTCGACGTCACTTTCATAATACCGTTCACTGGCACCCATCAATGGTGGAGAACCATTTCTTTTGTATTCATAAATCGTGAATGTATCCATGGAGAGTTCACATTCAGGCTTCACTTTGATCTTCTCCTTCACATAGGGAATCACTTTCTCCAACATCGCGTGCGGTTGACATGTCGTTTTCGGGTAAATAATGAGCTGATTTGGATAGGTGTACACGTGAAAGTCTTCCATCATGTATGTGTCTTGATCGTTTCTCTATTTTTACCTAGTTTTCCAATCGATAGGTGCTCCGAACATGGAATGGGGCACACACAATGCTCCGTTCTGTGCTCCGAGCATGGAATGGGGCACGTCTAATGCTCGGAGCAGGGGATGGGACATTTGCAAAACTATAAAGTCAAGCCGAAAATGTTCCGCCTTCATAACACTCGTGAACATACAAGAGGATGGTCGACCTCACCGGATTAAGGGATCGGAACGCGTTAGAAGAAGAGGTGGTTGTGATCCCAGACACTCCACCACCGACCCCAGAAGAAGATGATTTTCCAACGGATCTACCATCTCACTGGGGTTCCATTCCCGATCCGGACGGACCGTATTCCCTACCTCCGACGCCACCCACCATCGATGGACCATTTCCCATCCCACCGTCACCCTCCGTCACCGATCCCGGATCGTCAAGTCTGATCGGCGAGAATTGGGAACTTGACTTTCTTTACGATGAGCAGGAGAATATTCCTCCTAACTTCGATGACTATCTTGGACTCGATCTTCTATTCACTCGCCGTCCCTTTCGCAAACCATTGACGAACCTTAATGCTTATTTGAACCGTCGAACAGAGCTTGACAACATCAACGAAGCTATCGCCAATTTGGATAGTGTGGACTTTATAAGTGAAGTCAGTGACTGGGTTTTTTAAATGTGTAATTATTCTTTCTATCTTGATTTCTTCTCAATAAACATACATGGTAAGCTTTGACTATTTTATTCAAGGGTGAACTGGGTTATAGGACATATCATGATAGAAGTTAAAATCAATGATTGAATTTTAAGATTGGAAATCGTTCATGAAATTGACAGTGCTATCATTCCCAAGTCAATGATTATCAAAAATAACAGGTCATTGGAATAACATTTTATTATAGAGATGCACTTTCTTGAGTTATTTCACAACATGCATTATTCTTGCACAAGGTACGATGTTCGGCGTAGTCACTTAAGTTACAATAATGAACAATGTAAGACTTGTGGAGTTGTCCATTGTCCACCGTGGTTGATTCATGCATCACAGTGATGGGATCAATCTTGGTCCAGGCCCATGCAGCTTCACAGGAATCATAATTTAAATACAGTGTATGCACATAAAGTCGATAGTGTAGTTCAAAGCAATAATGAAGAAGAATCTCGACCACATCTGACAGCGCACAGTGGTACCCATACT
The DNA here is from genome assembly GCA_907163375.1 of Prostheceraeus crozeri. Taxonomy (NCBI): domain Eukaryota; kingdom Metazoa; phylum Platyhelminthes; order Polycladida; family Euryleptidae; genus Prostheceraeus; species Prostheceraeus crozeri. The sequence goes on from CAJQUW010010975.1 coordinate 25,865, forward strand.
GTACCTTGGCAGCTTGCGTTTCTGTGAGTGCTTTCCCTCGGCGTAAATGTAACAGGGCTCGACGGTACGCTTCTTTCCCTTCATACTGGGAATGATTCATCCAGTGACATCCGCGACGCATATGTTCCTTGTAGCCAAGTCTATACACTTCACTATCCCGCATACATGAGGTGAATATATTCCAATGAGAGTCAATGCGTTGAGACCATTCGGGGAGAGAAATACTATCCATGGTCACTTTTTCCAAGAGTTTTATGCTTTTCAACCAAGCTCTTTCCATCTCCGATAATCCATTCCCTACAATCAGTTCCGCGTCTCCATACTCGCGTGTCATTTCATGGACCCAGAAATTAAAACGGTGAATAATCACATTCTCTTCTGCACCACATTTCCCAATCACACGTGGGTTGAGACCATGAATAAATTGAGTCGCAAAAACATCACACCCCGATGACTCATGTTTGATAAAGTCATGGAAGCGCGATGTAATGGTCACATATCCAGTCGGTTTATCGTCTCTGGGCGTATAATGACACCAAATGGCAGCGACTTCCTGCATGGGATCTCCTTCCGTATCAAATACGATGAAATTGCGCACCGGCTTCTTCTGCTCCACCCACCATTGTTGTACTTTAGGATGATCAAATGTAATGGTATAAGAACCTTGCATGAGCTCGCCCAAATGCTGAATCCGACGCATCGTGAAATGAATCTCGTCTTGTGTGTCTCGACTTATATACCCGTCCCTAGGGTGGTGTACAACATGATTGGTTTAGCGATGATGACGTCTCCTTCGACGTTTTCCTCCTCCTGATATTTTATTCGCTAAAGCACTTACGCCTGCGGCACCGGCTGCACCCGCTGCTCCCAACGCTGCAGCTTTCCCTGCGGCAATAAGTGCAGGGACGAGGGGGAGTAAAAATGGGAGGATGCCTCCTCTTTGTTTACGACTCCCGCGGTAGATTCCACCCTTTTGTCTTCGACTTCCACGGTAAATACCCCCTTTCTGACCTCCGCCTTTTTGACGACGGCTTCCGCGATAAATACCTCCACGTTGCATGATTGCTGTGTTAGGATAGATGACTCTACTTAGTTCTTACGCTTCCCAATCAGAACTTAGTCACAACAATAGGAGATTGATCACTACATTTATTCATCATCCAAATCTACATTATACGTGAACCAATTCAATTGGTTCTTAAAAACAATGGGTTTCAGAGGTCTCCCTCGTTTCTTACTAAAGTCAAATGAATATTTGCGTGGGTCTCGATTTCTATTCTCTGGTCGAAGCGAGGCTTGGGGGACACTATTCACTTCCTTGGGCGGATTCGGTTGACTCTCATATATCCGTTTCAACTTTTCGCGCTGATTTTTCCATATTTTCTTGGCCATATGCTCCTTATGCAGCGAGATAAATTGACGGACCTTCTCTTCCTCCACGTCACGATGTAGCATCTCACCACAGACACACATATAGACAAAGTTGTCGCATGCCTCATTCGTCTTGCTCCACGACGGATTCCATCCACACACCTCCTTATGTTTTTTGCAAACATGTTCCCATAAGAAAAATGCTTGGTACATGTTATGACACCAGGGACAGCGTGCCAACTTCACTTTTGACAAGTCGTACAGATATGAATTCGTACTCTCCGGTTCCACTGGGCGATTCGGGTCCAAGGGTTCGGTGGGCATATACATGCTCAAATAGGGACATAAATGTTCATTCCATTCATTCTCCTCCTCCTGAATCTTCTCATCACAGTACCTGCACCGACCCACACATTGATGTTTATGGTAAGCTTCCATATTATAGTCTTGTTTGCAAAGCAGGCAGGTGAACTCACTCTCCTTGTCGCCCCAATAACCTCTATCCAGTGAGCACTGATGATTGGTAGTCCACCATTTCCCACAACGATCGCAATACTCCTTCCCTATCTCCTTGCGTCCATGACGGATGCATTGTGAAAACAGTCGGAAGCGTTTATTGCAAAACTCGCACTCATAATAGGGTTGAGGGCGGGGACGGACTGTGGTTCGCCTCTTCTTTGTTGGTGGCTCCATTAAATCGTGGTTCAGATCATGTATCTTACGTAAACAATGAACCAAACCCAATGTCAATCTGCATACACAAGATTCCTCCAAAATAACGACACTCCAGTTGAGAACGTAACTTCTTCTGCAACGAATCGATCAGTTCTTCCACGTCCCAATCGTCACCAATGTTCAAATAGCGATAGGACACGTTCAGTGCACTTTTGGGGAACTTTGCAAATGTTCGAATATCAAACAAGAAGCGTGGTCCATACAGTATTACATTCAACAACTGAATACGAAGCTCTGCAATAATCTTCTCTAACGACACACTCTTCTCCTTTGTCGGAATAATATACAGTGTATTACAGTCTCGTTCCACAATAAAGTCTTTCGATGAATAAGGTGTATAGGATATCTCCTCCTTGGGATGACGTGTCGCAGCCAGAGGGCGTAACGTTACTGTTGTCGGCATAGGATGAGAATGAATTTCTCTGACAGCGCCTTTCCTTATATACCCTGCGGTGACTCATCACACGTGCTCGGCGCCGCGTGCTCCGATTGGTGCTCCGTGCTCTACCCCAAGTGCGCCGATGCGTGGGCGTGTGCTCTGTTTCCTGTCTTCTTCGCTACTGATGCGTGGGCGTGTGCTCCGATAAAAGAGCAGGGCATGTACTTAAGTGCAAATGGGGTGAAAGGGGCTAGACTGTCCTACTGCTAGTGGTTGACAGCACAGTATTTCAATGTACGAGTATAACAGAAGTGCCAACATGGATTGCAGATTTTGCCGGCAAGTGAGACGCAATCAATTTTCTAAATGTTCCTTTTGAATTGAAATTAGTTTGTCGGACACATGCTCATTCTTCCTTCATTTTTTGTGCATGATCAATTTGAATCAAGCAAAAAGATGTAAATTTAGGCTTATATGTAAGTTATGAAATAAATTGAATTTTTCGAGTAAATCAGTCTTGTTATATTGAGTTATTGAATACAAGAAGCAATATTGATATTATCTTAGATATCTAATCGAAAATTGAATTTGATGATAATAGAATAAAATAAAATGACTAATGTTATTTGGATTCATCTGTGAAATTTACCCAGATTTAGCAATACTTTTTTCCCATTGCAGGCCTGACTTCCACATTAATCATCTATAACTGTGCAATATTGACTCAGTGGATTTATTTTATGACTTCATAGTTACTGTGAGTCTATTTAGTAATTATTAAATTAATTATTAATTTAATTATATTTTTCTATTAGTCTTTTTATTTTATTTTATTGACATCAAATTCAATTTTTGATTAGATTTTTAAGATAACACCAATATTGCTTCTTGTATTCAATAACTCAATACAACAAGACAAACTTACTTCAGCTGCGTAGTGAGGCCATTCAGTACTTTCCTTAGTCATTATATTATTGGAAATTACTTTGTAATTGCGTTCTGTGGTAAACAGACATTTTTCTTCGTGTGCTCTAATTTCGTCTTCACTTTATTTTATGAGCAATGACTTGATTTTCATTTATCTGAAATATGTACTTACACATCAAAAACACCATCTAGCTAGACATGAAGTGGAGCAACGACGAACCGTTAAAGATCATCACGTCAAAAAGTATGAAAGAGCAAACAGTGTGGTTCCAAAGCAAATCATGCTTCATAGATTTGAGGAAAATGCCACTTTAAATGAAAACCTGAGCATAACAGAATAATATAAGAATATCCTAATGCAACTACCGACTAAAAGATGAGAAAATTTGACGCACTTACGCCGTTATAGGGAAAGACTGACCACATCTGATGAAGTGATGTACGTATTTATTGTCCACGACAGTCGACAATGGAGTCAATCCAAGTCAATCTTTCAGATTGGAGCCTGTCCGTGCTGATATTTATTTCAAGAGTCAGAGTGAAAAGATCAACGCAATTGCGTTCCAAGGACAGCAGTTACAAAACTTCACAGATGTTGAACTTCGTAATTGAAGGTGACCTCTGATCAATTTTTCAAGTTGGTCCGCTTCGATACTAGAGCATCAGATAAGTTGATTTATCGACGTCGACGTCGATTGGCAATTCAAGGCGGAGTTTTCTCGCTACGCGTCGAACAATGCTCGGTGATGACGTCAGCTGTGATAAGGGACGGCAGGCATACACAGCGCTGGCTGCAGCACAGAGGTCTCAGCCGTCTCAGTAAAGTCGCGTTTGCTGTGAACTTTTTTCCGATAGCGACAAGACATTAGCCATGAAGGACGATTTCTTTTAACAACCACAGTATTTCTGAAAAGATGAAACTTACCGATGTTGAACCAGGAGTGAAAATGGCTGGCTGCAAAGCTTTCACCGAGAAAGAGTCGAGCATTAGAAAAATTACGTGCGATGATTAATTGAACATGCAAGTTTTTTGTGCACGCAATCGTAAGTATTAGCATGAAAGCTGATAGTTGGGTTCCTTCACTTGTCCGTCATTTGTTGTAGTAATCACGTTTCGAACAGGTTTGGATGCATCAAAGACAGTTGTTCTAGCGATGCAAATACGGCAGTTTGCGTGAATGCTCTGCAAAAAAGACTGCGATGATGACTTTAAATACAATACTCGTAAAAATATTTCTTCCAACAGCTCTGACAATTTTGCTCGCAATGGTAATTGCTAGGGCTGTGCGCGATTCAACAGTTCTTCTGTATGCACGGTTCTCGAGTCAGTGCACCGAAATGTGCGAATTTCTATCAAATTGGTATTTTATTGTATAGTTTCAATTACACTGCATCGTTTTTGTATCGTCACTATGACTCCATCGGCTCTACAAACCACCCTTTCTATTTAAGTTTTTATAAGCATCGCCGCAGCATTATTTATTAGGATAATAAGAGTGCCATTTTTAAAATATGCATTATCAATAAGTACCCTGATTCTCTTTTATCTACTGATGATTTTAGCATTGATTTCCTGGACTGTCAGACTGACCCTGTCCGTACCCGGATTTCTTAAGTTGAGCTCATTGACCTTCAAGTACGAGCTGATGAACGGTAGTTACCACCGATTTGTATTCATGCTAGGCCTATATAAACATTGGCTGTCAATGTGTCTGATCCACCAAAATACCATGAACACGTGCACACGAGTTCCATGCGTACACGTTCTCGGGTAGTTTGTGATTTTTGACAATTATTTTTTCTTACATTTCGCCAATAAATTTCCGGGAGAGATAATTCTGTCTTTTTCTGATATTGCCTGTGGAAACTCTCCGCATGCGGCAATAAATCTAATCATTTTTCTCAGGCCGCATGATATCGATAAATTTATCTAAGGTCGACATAAAAGGGTTTATAAATGTACATTATATCTACATATTTCATGGGTGATCGCCTTAGCATCTGGTCACAATTTAGCTTCACGAGCAAACTAAAATGAATTCGCTGTATGATGTGCATCATTAAATTATACTCTCTACATAAATTCTGTAGTTTCTCTATAGTTTCTATATTGCAAGAGACGACCTGTCTAATTCTGTGCAGATGCAATCAATAAATAGTGAAACTAAAACAACAAAGTAACTAAAGTGAAGTAAATTATATTTCCAGTGAAAATTATTCATATACAGGGTGCGGTATAAAAAACGTGACTAAATTCTAAAGTAACACAATTTTCTATTTATCCAACAGAAATTAGCAAATAGGATCTCATTTTGAAGACAATACACATCTTTATTAGCTTAATCAACATTTCAATGATTGCATTTGAGGATGAGACTGTAATGTACACGCAAAACAAAAGAACTCGAAAGCCAAGGAACTAGATGAAAAGAACCACGACTGAATGGAAAAGCAAGCCTGCTTCCAATTCTTCACTTAAGCAAACATCATCATGGCGAAGTCCTTCTGCTGCAGATGATTTCACAACATCAATTGGGTGATGACTGGATCAACCATCAGCAGAAACGCCTTGCAACCGAGCGCCAGGAATTTCGTATTTTCCAATATTTTCATTTACTCCTTCCAATTCTTCACTTAAATGGTATCAATCATGGCAAAGTTCTTCACCATTGCTGCAGATGACCAAACAGCTTTCATTTCAATCATACAATACTGAAAGTTTGTAAATAAAACTTAAAGGGAGCGATGTGTTGAATCAAATATCTTTAGGGAAGATAATTTTCGTATTAATTAACGCTTGATTTTCGAGGGAGTTATCTATGTTAATGCCCGAAGGCCTTCGGGCATTAACTTGATAAACTCCTGAGAAAGAATGCGTTAATTGACTTATATCCCTATCTGTGTAATGGCTAAAAAGGCTCGTAGATTTCTATTCTCTCAGGGCGTTATTTAGATACCGTAATGCCCGGAGAGAATAGAAATGAATTTATAAGCAATAAGTTTTCAAAAAATCATTCTTTGTCATTCATTCTACAAACAAACACGATGAATTTCGATGACATGATATACAACCCACTTGTTGGTTATTCAATTGAATTTGTTGGAAATTTTGATCCAAATTGCTTGTCAAAAAAAGCCGTTGAAAATATGCTGGGAAATAACATCAGTTTGCAAGACCATCGTACAACAAGTTCTTTTCTTGATTCAAATTCCAATGCTGACATTCATCAAGAACATCCTAGTTCTTTTCTTGATTCAAATCCCAATGCTGAAATTCAACAAGATCATCCTAGCTCTTTTCTTGTTTCAAATCCCAATGTTGACATTCACCAAGAACATCCAACCACATCAAAATTCGCAACTGTTCACGATGTCGATGCAATGAACGACGATTTTCAATCCGAATCTTTGAAGAGACGAAACAAATGGGTTCACAATATATTTTCTGCCTGGTACCTTGAAAAATTAAAATCAAGAGAAATTATTGACATCAACAGACAACTTGCAAATTGCACTGATTTAGAAGTAAACGAGCATTTATCCAAGGTCATTCAAGAAGTACGGAAGAAGGATGGGAGTTTCTACCCTCGAGACACTTTGATTTCAATTGCTGCAGGGCTCCAGAGCATAATAAGGGAAAAGAGACCAAAAGTGAATTTATTTAATTCTCAAGCGTTTCACGGACAAAGCGTTTCACGGATTCACTTGATACGTCGATGAAGAAATCAACCAGATCTCTTCCATCAAAGGAGAATGATACCCACAAAACTTTATCAGTATTTGATGAAGAAAACCTTTTTGACTCGAATGTGTTCAAAACAGACAACCCAGATGGATTGATAAGAGCTCTGTTTTATCTGAATGGAATACATTTTGTTCTGAGGGGGGGGGGGTGAAGAACAGACTTATTCAAAAATTCATCAGTTCCGAGTTGAGTTGAGAAATGGATTGAAATACTTCATTTATTCTCCTATCACAGGCAAAACATGCAACGGAGGCTTGAAAGACAAAAGGAAAAGTGCCGGTGAACGTTTGTATTTTGATGATACCAATGACAAACTGAATCATATTGAACTTTTTGAAAAGTTTTTGACCGTGCGACCACCAAATGTAGAGCGGTTCTATCTGTACACATCAAGTCTGGGAAAATTCACGATATTGGTACAACAACAGACCAATAGGAAGAAACAAGATTGGCAAAATGACAACTAAAATGTGCGAAGAAGGTGGAATTAATGGAAAGAGAACAAACCATGCATTGCGGGCCACCTGTGCAACGAGAATGTGTGAGGGAAAAGTTGATGAACAGATAATAATGGAGAAGACCGGACATACATCAGTGATGGGAGCAAGAGTCTACAAACGAACATCTGACAGGACAGCCAGATAACATTGCATAGAAACAATCTGATGAGTGTATCAAATCAAAGCGCAAGACAAGGTGAAGAAGAGAGCTCCGCTCAAAAGCAAGTGAAATGTGGAAACATGTATTTTTCAAACTGCAGCGTAAAGAATAATTTCTTTGGAAACAAAATATGACTCAAACGTGAAGTGCAAAAAAATTTGCATTGGTTTAGTTATGGGATTGTTATACAACATGTAAATGAAAATATTTTGTATTGCTATGTATATCTATTCCAATGAAATGTGCATAATGGACTCCTAGATATTTAGCTCAAGATAAATATATTCTTGTTAGAGATAAAAAAATTAGCTCAAATATCTAGGAGTCCATGAATGAATAAATACAATTTTATGAAGGTATTTTCTTACATTAATAACTAGCCGGAAAGTATCAAATAACGTACTTATTTCGAGGGAGATTTCTGCGTTAATTCCCGAAGGCCGCAGGCCTGAAGGAATTAACTTGATATCTCCCGAGAAATTGTACGTTATTTGATTTATATCCCTATTTTTTGCTTGTCTAAGTAGACTCATAGATTTCCTCCTTTCCGGGAGTTATTTAGTTAGCTCCCGGAAAGCTAAATTTCTACGATATAAAATCCAAACTGTGTTAGTTACTATGATACCATTAATTCTACACTAAGAAATCTGGTTTTCAAATCCATTAACATCGTAATTCATTGATTCATTTATCTATTTCCACATAACGAATCCGGGACGATGAATCTAGACGACGTGATATTCAATCCTCTTGTTGACTTTTCTGTTGATTTTGTTGGAGATTTTGACCCAAATTGTTTGGCAAAAGAGGATGTGGAGGAAATGTTGCAAAGTGGGATAAACTTGCAAGACCACCAATAAATTAATTCCTATTATGAAAAGGGGAACGACAAACATGATGTGACTGAGAACTCCTCTAGAAGATTCGCTATAGTTAATGTTGAGTCACAAATTGATAATGCTCAGGCAACATCCGTGAAAAGAAGGAATGTGTGGGTTAAGAACATTTTCAACACATGGTGCGAGGAAAAAGTCAAAGCTGGTGAAATTGACAGTCATTTGCAACAACTAGAACATTTCAATAATGACGAAATAAACGACTATCTATCCAAATTCATACTCGAAGTCTGAAAGCAAGACGGAACCTTTTATCCAAGGGAAAGTCTGCTTTCTATTGCTATTGTAAGAAAAGAGCATCCAGAAATCAATTTATTCAACTCTTATAAAACAAAACGCTTCGCTGACGCACTGCATGCATCAAATGAAAATGTCGACATCATCACTGCCACCAAAGAATTGTACAAAGCACAAACCGATCTCAATTGATTCAAAAGAACAGGGGTGTCTTCTTAGGTTTATTGGCTAAAAGAATTACTAAAAACAATATGTACAGGCCCAACGTTTCGCGTGTTCACGCTTCCTCAGGGGCAAAACAGATAAAACCTAAGGCTAAAAACGTCAGTAGGGCTACAGCACAGGAGAGCGCTCTAACTTAGACCGTTGTCCTTTTATACGTTCTGGTGCGGGGTGTGAGAATCAGACATCAGAAATCGATCAATTCGTGTTTACGGTTTATCGTAGGCTTCAGGCATTTAATAAAACGAGCTTCACTCAACCGAGTGTCCACCGGACTCTTGCATTTTTCCAAGATATCTAATGTGAAGTCGTCAATAGAGGAAACCTGATAACAATTAATTCTGTGGTCTTTTGAATCACTTGCGACATGAAAAGTCTTCTGTATGCGGCTATCATGCTCATCGATCTCAATTTTTGACGAGGAAGAAACTGCTGAGTCAGAAATTCTTGGTGGAGACACTCCAGAGAGATTAACAAGAACATTATTTTATCTGAATTGCATCAACTTCGCACTGAGAGGTGGCGAGGAGCAGACGAAGTTGACAATCAACCAGTTTCAAATTGACTCGAGAAATGGTGTAAAGTGTCTTATATACAGCCCAGTAACTGGGAAGACGTGCAATGGAGGTCTGAAAGATAGAAGAAAAAGTGCAAATGTACGTTGCTATTTTCACAACGAAAACGACAAATTGAAGCATGTCGAACTGTTCGAGAAATTTTTGTCTGTTAGACCTCCCAATGTAGACCGTTTCTACTTGTATCCATCAAAACATTGGAAGACAACGTCATATTGGTACACCAGCAGACCTCTTGGGAAGAATGTAACGAGCAAGATGACAACACTGATTTGCAATGAAGCAGGAATAAAAGAAAGAACTAACCACTCATTGAGGGCGACATGAGCAACAAGAATGTTTGAAGGAAAGGTGGATGAGCAAATCATAATGGAGCGCACTGGGCATACGTCAAACATGGGAGTCAGAACATACAGAAGAACGTCTGATATCCTTATAGAAGACAGGCAATTGTCTCTCCATCATTCACAAGTGACAGTTTCCAGCCAAGATGCATGTTCATCCAAAAGTATTGATATAGACAGCAACTCTAAACAGTTCAAGCTTGGAAACTTGTATTTCTGAAATTGCAAAGCAACGAGCAATTTTTATGGTGGAGGTGAACCAAATTATAATTGACTGCTTTTGTGCACGAAAGAATGTTAGAGACGCGTTGATGTTTGGCCCACGTCGTTCAACAAATGACAGTAAGCATCGAAAGAAATAGAACAGTGTTCATGACAGATTAGTCGTCCTATATAACTGTTTGAATACTTTATAACAGAGTGGAGCTAAGATATGGATTACTCATGATCCCAAGTTTGCAACAGCAATGAACAAACTAAAATTTTACTTCTCCTTTTGGCCTCGTTAAAAGAAGCCAACCGTTTGCTCTTTTTCTTGTGACGTCATCTCGGTATACTGGAGCATGGCGTGCACCAGCACATGAAATTACTTAAATGAATTACTTGTAATCTAGGACCACACCCAATGAACCAAATAAATCATAGAGAGAAAAACTGTTCCTGTCACTACCTGTAACTCAAAGGAAAACGAACAGGGTTACTGCGCAAGAGAGAATTAGTTCGCCAATTAAGTTCTATTGCTACTTTAGACTAATTAATTCTCATTTGCGCAGTAACCCTGTTCGTTTTCCTTTGAGTTACAGGTAGTGACAGGAACAGTTTTTGTCTCTATGATTTATTTGGTTCAGTGGGTGTGGTCCTAGATTACAAGTAATTCATTTAAGTAATTTCATGTGCTGGTGCACGCCATGCTCCAGTTTACCGAGATGACGTCACATGAAAAAGAGTAAACGGCTGGCTTCTTTTAAAGAGGCCAAAAAGAGAAGTAAAAGTTTAGTTTGTTCATTGCTGTTACAAACTTGGGATCATGAGTAATCCATATCTTAGCTCCACTCTGCTATAAAGTATTTAAACAGTTATACAGGACGACTAATCTGTCATGAACACTGTTCTATTTTTTTCTATGCTTACTGTCATTTGCTTATTTTAGTATGGGCTACAATTGTATAGCATTGTCATTTATCTATGTACTTTATCTTGAACATTTTTCTATGTAAATATACCCTTTCAATTGATGGGAATTACGTTCCATAATAACTCCCTGAAAATAAAAATAACTCCCGGAAAGAGATATAGATAGGGATAGAAGTATAAGATATTCCATGATATTTCTGGGTGATGTAGTAGATAACTCATGACGCTGGAGGGAGATATCTGTTTAAATCCCGACAGTCTTAGGCTGTCGGGATTTAAGTTTGATATCTCACTCCATGGTCATGAGTTATCTATGTTAAACCATAGGATTCAATATGTCACCTTCAGGGATCTATTTAGATATAAAGTATACCAGATTATTACATAGTTGTAGAATCGTATTCAGAATCCCTTCTATATTTGATAAACTTTATTCCCGGGGAACTTTATATAACATAGAAATGTGAGTACAAGAACATTTAACCCATAGAAATATAAAATAAAGATAAATAGTCAAGAAAGGAAGCAAGTTAAAATTCAACTGATGCACTACTGCCATCTGGTCGGGTAATGACCATTTTCTTTGGGGTCATCTCTAAAGTCTGGCACGCTTGCACTAGCTCTGCACTCAACGAGCTACTTGAGTTTGTGCGCATGTCAACTTGTATACTGGTGCAGGCCTCATTTGCGATGGATCCAGTAAGAATGTTGGATGCAACTCTCAAGCGCTTATCACTTACGCAGTTGTAAGATGTTACACAGTCTGATCGATGACCGGTGATCTTTTTCGCAAGATCTTTATCCCCAGTCGCATTGATGATGCGAGTGACCGCCGTGCGACGACCACTCTGGTTAATGAAATTCGCTTCATCCTCGCCGGCTGCCTCCATAAGATTTTTGATTGTAGAGTCAAGTGTATTATGCCCGACGGGAGTGTTCATGTACCACTGGAAATTGCAATAATTCGGTACTGGCTGAAGGAAAAGGGCGTTGGTAAAGCAGGGAGAAGGACGTAGAGAAATCAGCTTTTCAAAAAGCTTCACGGGACAGCGATTGGGATTTTCAGCTGGCCAGATCTTGACAACCTTCGGCTCTACATGATGATCCCTCATCCCATTCTTAAACGTCTTGGAATACGATTCCTTGAACTCAAGGATTCTTATCCCATCGACTGACCGCAGGGCTAATGAGCCTCTAGGTCCAATTGTCAGTGACAGCAGCTCTCTGCCACCTCTTAATCCGCAATTTATTGAAAGAAGGTATAGCAATGTGCGGTTTAAAGTCTTTGGATTCCTGCAGCCTAAATATCCGCGATTCCACAAGTTGTCCTCTTGATCGGCATCGATTGCAGAAGCCCGCTTTCTCTGTTTGTTGACACCTCGCTCAGATGTTTCCTTCATAGCGGAGTCGAGGGCACGGCGAGCGCCAGAAAATTCAGTGCTTTTCCATAGATTCCATGACTTTTTCAAGAAGTTGCTTAGGTAGTAAGAAATACCACTGAACAAACACCGCAAAGAGTCACTAGGATATCGGTCGCCATTTCTCTTTCTGGCTTCGAAGAAGAAGAACTGTAAGGCATCATTCAAAGTGCCTTTTGTCATCACTTCAAGTGTTGCTTCCCCATCGTCTGACAGAAGGAGCAAATCAGTCGAATTTGATTCTAGAATTCTCTTGTTACGTTCTTTTATCCAAGAGTTAAAGGTGTTCCTTGCCCAATTAGCGCTCAGTCTTGTTTTCACTGGTATTTGCTTTGTTATAGAATTCTGGATCTCATTACTGGTCATTGGCTCTCCGTGTCTGAAGTCGATATTGAAATCTTCACTAAGTAGTTCATCTAATTCATAATTGAAATCATCGATAACATTGTGGAACGAATTCATTGTACCACAACTTAAGAGGTAAGGATCATAGAATTGTCCCTTATCGTAAAGCATGAATTTAAAATTCAAAAGTATTACAGGGCAAATTCTTGTAAAGAGGGATTTTATCACGGATATCTAGAGTCCTACTTCATGGGTAATAATCTGGCATACTTTATAACGGATAGAGGATGGCTGCACGATATCTCTAGGACATAGCTCGTGAAATTACTTGATGAATCCCTCGGGCTAAAGCCCTCGGGATTTATCAATTAATTTCCCTCTCTATATCCCAGAGAATCGTGCAGCCATCCTCTATCCATTACATATCCCGGACAAAAAATAAATCCCGGACGCTATTTCATTCAATACTACATTCAAATTTCAAAGAATATTATGAGATTGCGCATAGTCATTTAATCATAAGCCATGGCTTGGAATGGTATGCTGAATTTTGATAGGCATCCTGTGATCAGCGGACTCTCCGAAGAGCAAATTCAACGAATGATAAATGAAACATCATACCACCAAAATTGCAATTTTAGTGAAATTCAATTTCCTGATATGAACAACCAAATGCCAACAACAAGCAAAAATCAGCAACAGCACAGATTTGTTGAAATCGACAGCATTAATGACACGAACAATCAGGTAATCCCGAAGAACACAGACAAACGTGATAGGTGGGCGATCAATATGTTTACGTATTGGTATAAGCAAAGGTTCAATGCAGATGTGCAAGTACAAAATTTGACCGATGAACAACTTATTGACAATGTATCTCGCTTCATTCATGAAACAAGAAAAGATGGCGGAGGATGCTATTCTCCAACTAGTCTCGTCAGCATTATTTCCGGGATTCAGCATCACATCAATCTGGATGGTAATCGAAGTGTGGACTTTTTCAAAGAACATAAGTTTCATCTCATAACACGAAGTTTGGATGCTGCGATGAAGATCACTACGAGAAATGGTGTATGGCTGCAGCGCAAACACGCAGAAATCATTTCAGAAGAGGAAGAAAAGAAGATGTGGACTTCTGTTTTCGGAGATGAAAGTCCTTCGCAGCTAATCAAGACGCTGTTCTACCTAAATGGAATACATTTCGCTTTAAGAGGTGGAAGTGAGCACACTGAGTTGACATTGAGTCACATTGAGTTGGAGTTCGCAACTACAAACGAACTAACGACTATCTGTTGTCGAACTGCTCAGCTATTTTAGATAGCAAGAAAATTTGTGAAATGGCAAGCGTATCAACAACGAATGCATCAAATGCAATGAGACCAAACATAACTTTCAATTTTAACAATGGTTGTAATGTCATTATAAAAAATAACAATTGACTTACCGTATACATTTTACTGGAGTTGAGTTTCGATGTTACGCATCTACATTTTTCTGATGTATTTTGATATTTTTACGTTCTATGGCATAACTCGTATACCATAGACATTTTAGTGCTATGGTGTTAAAGTGCTTAAAATATATCCCGGAAGCGCGAGATAACCATAGTTTTATATCCCGTATTACAGATAACTCCCTCTTCACTATGGATTTCAAACTGGCACCGCTTTCAGTGGATATTCTCATCGATGAATCAAGACTCACTGTCACCGCTGAAAACTTTTCATCTCGAAAGAAGTTGACTTTTCATGTAAGCGAAATATGTGATTGTATCCCCGCAACAATCGACACGAGAGATCTGCCTGGGTATCTTTCATCATTTGATTTCCTTACTTCGTGAATGAACTTAGTCATAAGTTGGCATGATGCATCATCGGATAAGTCACATATGTTTGAATTTACATAATCCAGTCGTTCTTCTCTCCAAGATTCAAATATTTTATTTGCCCATTTATTGCGCTTTTTGATGTTCTTGTTTGTCACTGATTTATTCAATTCATTTAGCTCTTGTTGTGAGTAGTTGGCAAATCTGCTGTAATTCGTGTTGTGGTTTTGCAAATCACTTAGTAGTGGGAACAGATCTTCAATAGTTTCAAATTCATCATATGATATTATATTCGGATCGTGATTGCCGATGAATACATTAGTGAGGTCTACCAGAGGTTTGACAATGCCCAATTTACCATCCATGTCTGGCAAATGTTTACACTAAAATTGACAATGCAACCGAAGTAGATCTATATGTACGCGTAATAAGAATTCTATGATGCGTTGATCACAAACAAATTTACAATTCAAATCAAAGGGAGTTATCTAAATAACTCCCATAAAAAATATCATGGTATATATGAGATACTCCATGATATTTCTGGGTGATATGTAATATCACCCAGAAATATCATGGAATATCTTATACATAATGCCCGGAGACCAGCATAGATAGGGATATAAATATAAAAATCAATACCCAGAGCATCATGTGGCTTACATTAGAAAACAATATAACTTGGATATTGTGATCTATGAGCTATCTATAGAAATCAAATTTCAAATGAGAAGTAATTACAGTCGGGCCTATAGCTGGAAATCTTTGTTAAATTTTGTCACTGAATTATGTCACAACTCAATAGAGAAAAAGAGTCAATTAAATGATGCGTAAAATATCTACATCACTTGCATCCGCATAGGACCCTTATAAAATTGTTAAAAGAGACAGAGATCCCGCGATGAAGGACACAATGATCGATTATGAACACATTGAATAGGGCGTTTCTATTGAAGGTTGTTCCAATCATCGCCAAATTGATATTGTGATCTGCAGCAGAGGGACTTCGCCATGATGATCATCGCTCAAGTGAAGAATTGGAAGTATAGACTTGCTTTTCCATTCAGTCGCAGTTCTTTTCATCTAGTTCCTTGGCTTTCGAGTTCTTCTGCTTTGCGTATACATTACAGTCTCACCCTCAAATGCAATCATTGCAATGTTGATTAAGCTGATAAAGATGTGTATTATCTTCAAAATGAGACCCTATTTGCTAATTTCTGTTGGATAAATAGAAAGTTCTGTTGCTTTAGAATTTAGTCACGTTTTTTATACCGCACCGTGCATATATGTCACATGTAAATAGCATTTTGAAAATTTCTAGGGTCATTACAGAGCATTACTCAAACTGAAGGTGTGATAAGTCATAATGTATATGCAATAAATGATGCAAATCTACGAGCACTTTTTGAGAAAGGGACAATTAAGCTCCCACAGCGATGACTCTTCTGGAGGAAATGCTATGAGGACAATGACTTCGGAAAGAGCATTTCTCAAATAGAATCCGGCAATCTCCTCTCATTCAATGCCTCCACACAAGCTTTACAACACACATCTCTCTATCACACACTTCGTCTGCATTAGCTGTAGAGATGTACATGGCTCGACAGCCACGAGCCGATGTGATTTTGAAATATTCAAACCGAGCTGAGCCGTGCAATGCTAGACCCGAGCCGTTTCAATTTTGGGCAAAACTAAGTTAAAATTCAACCTAATGCACAGTGTCTTTACACATAGTTTGTTAACAAGTGGTGATTGTAGAGCATTTACTGGATGTAATTACAGTTGCATCATCAATTATAGATTGTACAGGAATTCCTCAATTGACGATAAAAATTAGTAATATGGTAACATTACAATGATTATCTTGTCTTATGAAGATTCCTGGTTGTAGGCCTATTGATGTAAAATTTATACATGGCTATGGGTTTCCTTGTCTATTAATCTTACAAATTTCCTACGCAGTCTTCTGCTTTTCATTTTCTCCAACGATCTGATGCATCTGGCTAACATAATTACGCATCAGTTTTATCATAAAATTTTGAAAAAGACATTTATCGCAGCGCAAGCTACCATTTGAGGATGATGGTACTTGACGAATAGTAAAGAGCCTCTGGTCCATCAATCATAGGATAAGAATATCAAAACTGTCCATTACTGAGTTTAGGCAAAGGTCTTAAAGTCTGCCTAAAGTCTCAAGAATGAATAAATTTCAATTCTTTGATAGATTTCTGCTTTCATAGTGTAATTTAAAACACGAAAATTCAAGAAATAATTCGATGACATTTCTTTCAAATTCATTAAACAAATTTTTTTGACGTACAAATTCATTCATTTGGTAGGCTGCAAAATCAGTCAAAATGAAGAAAAATCGGACTTTGGAAAAACCCTTTACGGTGTAAAGCTATCGACCTCGTTTTATAATTATGATTGCGATTAGGCCTACCCATAAATATCATGCATGATCAAAAGTTCATCTAAATATAACGAGGTTGATGTTGACAGTTGACCGATCGCTATTAGAACAGCTGCCTTAAAGGTATTATTGTAATTTTGAAGTTATTTCAGACATATTATGAGTAGTAATATGTACAAAGTTATATGTGTACTTCGATATGACTTCAGTTGTCTTGAAAGAATGGGATGGGACCAAGCTACAAACGATATATTTTAAGTCAAGCCGCTATCTGTTCGGCTCGGCTTAGGTACATCTCTAATTTGCTGTGCAATCTGCAACTATGCAAGAGATTCAACATCTCCACATTACTCGACTTCAAGCAGTGTCTCTGTGATGCTACAATGCACAATGTTGCTGGATCCCAAAGCAATCCTTCAGACGGAACACTGACCCTTGGACTGCAAAGATGTGTTTCAGGAACAGTAGGGAACGCCCTTATTAGATTCCGATATTCTGGATATGCATGGATTAGCATGGATATGCAAATCGGTTGATTCGCAGTGATGGGGGAAGACGATGAAAGGGGCAAGCACCATATCAGAAGGGCACCTTTGTGCCGGAGTTTTCCGACCATAGCACAACTGTGGAGTGTATTCTAAAATGTTGCTGATATTGAAAATGCAATTTAGGTATGTGTAAATACATGCATGTCACATGGCATATCAGGCGGCTATTAGTTCAATAAGCTTTCAGAAACGGCAGAATTTTCCAGACATTTCCATTCAACTTCTAGTTTATTCATTAATCACATTAATCGGAAAGTTTATACATATATTCAAGTACGTAGGGTGCAGCCATTTAAATATTCCGCACATTTAAATTAATTAGACTTTTCTTGAAAATCATTGAGATTTCTATTTCAAACATGTAGATTCCGACTTCGAAGATGAACCATGCTCAAATAAAAACACACTGTTATGAAAGTTGATAATGCCATTGCATGTAGTTCATAGGCCAATCAAAATACAGTCAAAACTTCCCAAAAAAATTTAGTTGTCGTGTTTACTTTTCAGGGAAATCATGCCTCATGTATTAATTGATATAATATATGTGAAACTCGCTTTGTATGTGCATTATTGTGTGGTATATTGTATATAAGTCAATCGGTCATTTAGAGAGCAAAGTAGGCCTACTGTGGAGTAAAAAGCAATAACCAACACAGGGCGCCTTACACTTAGAAGGTAGCCTCCTCCATACTGCGACACTGACGACCCGACATGCGTGTAATACTGATAAAGGGACCTGCTCAAATCTTTGAGGGACACCTGATGCTGGTGATAGTTTTCCCTAGAGTAACAATGGACGTTCAATACTGAAGATCCCTTAAAACTGATAAAGGGCTGATCAATCTACACTTCATTTGCCACGGAAACATTCGCTGTAGATTGCTTCTCAACATTTTTTGAGCAATCTCTCAGGTAGATATAATTCACAGTTGCTTGACATGTCATAGACATATCTGTTATTATAAACAAATGAGTTAATTCTGCTTTTTAATTGTTAATCTATCCATTGCCTATCAAGCATGATATAATTACCTACATCCCACGCTTTGCGCCATCATTTTCATTTGAATGGGTTTAAATGGGCTTAGTAATGGGACAAATGATAACTTGGCAACTCATCGGTGATCTTTGGCTCTACCACATCAATGAGATGTCTGAAAATTTTGAACATCAATTATTATCTTCTATTATAATAGAAGGGCATGAAAAGTTGATAATTTTTTAGGGAGGCACGTGCCCCCGGTGCCACCCCGGTTCCGACGTGTCTGTTGATTCGGATTTATTATCATCATCATTGAAGTAAAAAGAGCACTACACGTTTAAATGCCGTCGGAATAAAGTTAGTTTGATGAATACTTTTGATCCAAAAATGATCTCTTAGGTTCATTAAAAGAAAATTGATGAAAATGTCACTGGTTGGTTTGCAGGATCACTACTTGCTTCACTGTGCCCACTTCGACATGCAGGAACGCAACAAACCGCCATTACCAGTTTACCCAGTCACTTTGTTGTAGGAACAATGAACAACCATGTTGAATTGTTGATTGGCGTCACTTGTTCCGTCTGTCGGGATGACTAGACAAAATGTCAAATATCCAAAGACCATCGAAGTGTGCGCCATCAACCACCAGCTGTATACTAACTCATTGAATTTGGCTTCGTGTCGCGTCCTTTTACACCCGAGGTCTATTGTGCGAGCGTGACATTTTGGTGCATAGTTCTTCACGCCATACTACATTTTAATCAAGTGAAATTACTTTTACTTGCTTGGAATAGTTATGGAAATCAAACAATTATCATGTCAAGGACCTTTTCTGTTTTTAAATGTGCTTGAAGTCAAAAGAAATATCATACCACGTTTTGTAAACACGTTTTTCAGAACCTTAACCCTCCGAGACCTGAGCTTTTTCACACCCTCTGAGACTTGAGGGGGTTCAGTGAACCCCTTTTACAAATTCTTAGTTTACCTGCTTAAATCGATATCAAATTATTAGGAAAGTTGATTTTAAGTAAAACAGTGATGTTTGCGTATAGAAAGTCGATATAACTAATCCTTTGAGTGTCTCTCAGCCTTCTCAGTGAACTGATGCGAGAATGTGGTGATTTTTTGTAATTCAACGACACTTAGTACAGTATCAGTTGTACAAAGAGTCGGTTTTACGATGTTTGCTGCTACCATAATACCTCAGATAGTTGATTTTAATGAAATTGATTTATTCCATGCAGCAAAACCCTTTACATTTGGCCATTTTTTTAAATTTATCCATACCAATCGGAGATAGGCCTAAACTGAACCTACTGCATTTTAAGACCCTCAAAACAGCTGTGGAGATCTCAAACTCATCAATTACTACTGTGAAAAGTTTGAGAATAGTCTGTTTTTAGTGTTGAACTATGAATATTTTGATTGCCTTCAATTTGAACACTGATTTATGTTAATTTATTCATGTAGGCCAGACAGGCATGTACGATTATGTGCGAAAACAAAATATTCACATTTTGCGATCTTCTAACATAACGCACATGTACGAGCATGATGCAGACATTGAATAAATGAATTTCATTCATTATGCATCATCGTGGACATGCCTAAAATCATTTTTCATCTGATGGTAAAAATTTTGTTGCGGGAATTTTTACACCCTCTGAGACCTAGGGGGGTTCAGTGGACCAATTCAATTCAGTTCTGCTAATTCAATTGAACTGAAATAACACATACAGATTAATTGTCAAAAATGATAATTTAACATGAACATGAGCGGTTGATATATCCTCAGCACAAAAAGTGGAATAGAAAAATACGGGTCCACCGGGTTAAATGTGTTTTTTAAATTTATATTTCGATGTTTCAAGTAATTATATTGATTTTTTGAGTTGTTTATATTGAGTGCATTTTGATATATTCTACAATATTTCTGAAATCAAGATTGAGGGTCTGATAATATTGATGCTTCGTGATATTAGTACTGAATTATTAATTCTAAAGTATCTTAATACTTTCTCTATTTCAATCTATACCTTCACTGCAGAGGTAATTTTGCTTCTCCTCCGTTTAATACTCAGATTGGTGCTGAAAAAGGACTTTATGATTTATAGTGCATACCTCCCAACTTGTGATCCAATGATTTGAATGCTATTAGTGACTCTGTCGTCGAATTGTTGGACAATGAATAAAGTACAAATTCGGATGACTCAATCTTATGATCTGTGGTGATTTCGATTCATTTGACTTTGCATCGAATTTTAATGGGCAGTTTTCCCTGATCAACACGGTGTCTGTTATATAAAAACTTTTGCTCTTTATATGAACTGAATTTCAGGATCATTCTGCTAAAAACCATCTTGACTAGGAAGCGCCCCTCCCCAGGTTCCAATAGAATCCGTGTAAGGACGCTAAAATAAGATATAAGCCGAGAGTTGCATTATGAAGAAATGCGATACTAACGCGAGCATAATTTAGTGTTCCAATAAGTTTAAGCATCACAGAGTGAATGTGATATAAGAATGTTGTGAAGATCAGGCTTGTAATTTTGAAGCCTAGATTCTTGTACACCTAAAAAAAGAAGAGGAACTCCTTTTCAGATTTTCTTATCTCTATCATGCATGTCTTCCATCTCCGCATTCATGAATATCAGCGGTGAAGACTCACTTTCATCAGATACATGAGTCTTACGTTGTGAAATGAAAATTAGAAGAGTAGACTAGGAAGTCAGAATGCCGGAGTCGACTAAGATGTCAGAATTTCAACTTGCATAAAAAGCAAAATGAGTGAAATTTTATATAGAAAAAGCAACGCCAAGGTTTTCATTAAGTGGCCCGATATATTTCGCCGGCTCTTCTCAAGGTGAACACCGGAGTGAGAGACATGGAAGTTGACAGCAGAATTGCAAGCATGAACGCAGTTAACAGACGGACAGACATGGACAGTTTCTCGTGACATAGATAGCCGACACATTCACGTGGTCAATAAAACGTCTTCTACTGAAAGGTAGGGAGTATTTACAAACAGAAAACTAATAAAGGCAAATGAAGTAATAAAGAAAATAACAAATAAAGAAATGTAATTAAATAAAAAAGAAAAGAAAAAACAACATACAAAAACAAATAAAGATAACCAAAAAAAGGAAACAAAGGCAAAAGTAAGTTCACAATTGTCTCTTTCTGCACACACAGATCTGGTTGCACTTTATAAATGAGCAGAGCTTCAGTTACTGCAAGGTGTCCACTTCCTCGACATCTTAAAATCCTGAAGCAGGATCTTGGCGGTTGACTGGGTACACAACTCAACAAATGACGGGTGATGTTGCTTGATGCTCTCCTCCCTTGTCCCTTCTCGAGCCACCGTGGAGTGTGCTCAGCGATCCGTTGGGACACTCGACGCTCCGTCCGACCGATGTATTTGCTACCGCAAGTACAGTTGAATCCATAGGCCATCGGGACGATGCTCTTAAAATGAGTATAAAGTCCAGACCATGTACTCTTGCGAAAAACAGACGTCACCACAGATCCACAGCTCTCCCGCGTAACAATAACATCCAAAAACGCGATACAGTTGTTCGCTTCCATTTCCAATGTGAAGTTTAAATTTTCATGAAGCTGATTCAGCTTACGTAGCATAACATTCACACTGCGGGTATCATGTGCCACCATAAAAACGTCGTCCATGTAGCGTACATACAACGATGAATGCTCTCCAATTACCGAAACAGGAAGCGAACAACTGTCTCGCGTTTTTGGATGTTATTGTTACGCGGGAGAGCTGTGGATCTGTGGTGACGTCTGTTTTTCGCAAGAGTACATGGTCTGGACTTTATACTCATTTTAAGAGCTTCGTCCCGATGGCCTACAAAGTCGGCTTGATAAAGACTCTGTTTCATCGTGCACGTCGAATTTGTTCTCCACAAGTGCTGTCACAAGAGTGCGAGTTTCTTCGGCAGACGTTGCAGAGGAATGGCTATCCTGATGCTTTCATCGGAAAGCACTGTTCACCATCCGATCATCTTCCCTTATTTGGTCCAAAGAAGAAGTCGGTGTTCATGCGAATCCCTTTTAAGGGCGACAGTCACAACGACTGGATCAAGAAGAGGTTGGACAAGGAAATCTCTTCTGTTTACACGACTGTCCAACTCAAAGTGATTTCAGTGACTCAGCCACAATGGCGCCCGCGTCTCAAAGACAATTTACCTCCTGAAGCCGAATCCAAAGTCATCTATGGATTCAACTGTACTTGCGGTAGCAAATACATCGGTCGGACGGAGCGTCGAGTGTCCCAACGGATCGCTGAGCACACTCCACGGTGGCTCGAGAAGGGACAAGGGAGGAGAGCATCAAGCAACATCACCCGTCATTTGTTGAGTTGTGTACCCAGTCAACCGCCAAGATCCTGCTTCAGGATTTTAAGATGTCGAGGAAGTGGACACCTTGCAGTAACTGAAGCTCTGCTCATTTATAAAGTGCAACCAGATCTGTGTGTGCAGAAAGAGACAATTGTGAACTTACTTTTGCCTTTGTTTCCTTTTTTTGGTTATCTTTATTTGTTTTTGTATGTTGTTTTTTCTTTTCTTTTTTATTTAATTACATTTCTTTATTTGTTATTTTCTTTATTACTTCATTTGCCTTTATTAATTTTCTGTTTGTAAATACTCCCTACCTTTCAGTAGAAGACGTTTTATTAACCACGTGAATGTGTCGGCTATCTATGTCACGAGAAACTGTCCATGTCTGTCCGTCTGTTAACTGCGTTCATGCTTGCAATTCTGCTGTCAACTTCCATGTCTCTCACTCCGGTGTTCACCTTGAGAAGAGCCGGCGAAATATATCGGGCCACTTAATGAAAACCTTGGCGTTGCTTTTTCTATATAAAATTTCAAGTCAGAATGGTGTATTCAAATATCCCGACTGAAGACAGTTGGTGCTAGAGCTTTCCCTATACCTGCAGCTAGCACCTGGAATGACCTACCAACAAGCTTGAAAGCTGCTCCGTCAGTGGTCACCTCCAAAAGAGGCCTGTAGGCTGAACTGCTGCAAAGAACCTTATCCTTACCATTCCTGACAGTTGCACTGTAGATAGTTTCAGACATATTAATGTCCTTATTGTAGAGTGCCCTTGAAGTTCGATCGGGCAAAAATGTCACTTAAATCTGTCTTGTTGAACAAATAACCATAGATCTAGACAATCATAAGCATGATGATAGGACTCCGACCTATAACTTGACCAGAAATATAATACAAACAAATTATTTATTCTCGTGCATAGCTGTCACTGTCTTGATGTCAACTTTCTCCGTCAAACAGAAGTACACAGACAGCAGTGAATGCAAAGCTTGTAGTAGTTGAGGGAATGAACCGCGATAGTGAAAAAAGGATTGTTTTTTCACTCGGTGATTCAGTAGAGAAGACAAGCCTTCCTGGCCTCTATCACACCTACGCACCAAAGGTCACATCAGAGACAAAAATGAAATATTAGTTTGTTTGAAAACATTACCTCTTACCCTCACGGTAATCGTGTGTGATGGCTCCTCCAAAGCGCATATTAAAATCGAAAGTGTACTCGTATTTTTTGGAGAAAGATGTGGGATTTTCCTGCCTGGTAGAGACTGAAGAAAAACCCTTTGAAGCATATCAGCAAGATGGGAGGAGCTGAGTCGCATGCATCCAAATTAAAGTGACATTTGACAAACTTTCATTGAAATTGATTGATCATTGATGCAGCAATGATCACTAAAAATAGATTCAGGCAAGCCTATAATGATCTACGATGTAGGTTACCAGTTAATTTTTAAAAAAAACTAGGCTTTATATACTTGCAAACCGGAGTCGGACTCCTATCAAAAGCCGCAGCCACAGTCCGGAGGCGGAGTCCTATCAAAATGATACCGACAACAAATTTTCCGATAGTGCAGCTTGCATTATTTCGCGATGTAAGATAGGAGAACATCCTGCATTGCCAGCTTCCACGTTTCTCTGAAAAAAACAATGTAAGCTAGAAACGACAGCGCTATATAGGGCTCACTAAAATTGAACATTGTTTTGACACCATGAACGAACGGAACGGGGGTGATAGCTCATTTGAGCGGTGAACGAACGAACGAGTTTGAAAGGCTAATGAACGGAAGATCTATAACGGGGAAAAATATGGTTATATATATATAGGAAAAATATCGTTCAAATTCCCTGGATATGGGTTATCGGAAGCATAATTTTTCCGCTCAGTTTAATTCCACGATGTAGGTTGATGAACAATGCAAGCCAAAGTCCAAGGCAACACAGATATAATTGCTCCAGCTTCATCCATCTCATCTGTGAGTCCCAACGCCCGGCGTTCCCAAAATTCATTTGTACTTGAATCTCCTGTTGAGAGGTTTGCTGAAAAATTGGATACACAAAGATGAGAATTCCATGTATTGTTGCACGAGCTCCATGATAGTGGACTATTGAAAGATGAGTGCTTTCACTTACAATATTGCCGAATAGGTTTTTCAAAAGTCTTTTAGGCAGTTTCGAGGCGAGAATTTGCAGACGGCAGACACTGATTCGATAAACTCGGTGTTTGAGGCGCAAGAGGTCGCTCAATAAAAATTGAGGAGCATTGCAATTTGCTGGGTAGGCGTAAAGTAACATTGAACAAATAAATGTATTGTAGCACCTTATCATTAGAGTAGTGCTACAACCTTCACGTTTTAGGGTATGAATAGAGCACGCGTAGCAGCTTGTTTCGCAATCAGGTTAAAGTGATGGGACCATTTCAATTCACGGGAAAATATTGCTTAAATAAGGAGGCGACTCATGATCGCTAATCATGAAGAACAAATGAAAATTTAGGTTTTTTGATATAATCATTCAATGAAGTGAAGTGATAAATGACTTTTGAAATTAATCTAAAACTCTCCAACTTGAGATGATGTTCCATGATAGAAAACACATGATGAAAAATAAATATAGAACAATATACAGCAAATAAATTGATAAATCAATAAATAGCATGCAGGAGTCAAATAATAAGAACAATATTGCAGGAATCAATTGTTAACGCACTTTCCTTTAATCTAACTAAGCACATTGTGTTATCAACACTTCTATCAATATTGTGTTTGACGACTACTGAGGATGACTGATAGTACCATTAATAGGCAGTTTGCGTTATTAATCTAATTATAAGCTCAGGATTTGCAGGCATGATGCGCGACTGGTTGTTCCAGTCAGTCGTCTCGAATTAAATGCAGTTTGAGGAGCAGCTTTTAGTTTTGCCTTATGCAGAGCCTGTAAATATTTACACCTTACGAAATAAGATTGCGTTGTATTCGCATGCTATCAAAGAGAATAAACTTCCGACAAGCTTCATATAACATTTCATATAAGACATTTCACTTGAGCACAGTCATGATCCCAATTGGCCTTTTCAATTTCCATATAACAATGAAACTCCAGCCTGCGTGATTCATTTGGTCCTACATTTAACTGAAAAACGATGAAAGTTTGTATAAAAGGCAACAATATTTAAGGAAAATGCAAAGCGGCAACATAAGTAGCTGTCTATCCCATATGCAGAACAATGTGTAGATTTTCTTCATGTAATATCTCCGTTGAATCGATCTGATTGCGGATTATATCATGAAGCGGACTCATTTCATGAATCAAAGGACCCAATAAAAAGAATCAAACAATCATTCTGCCATCGACTTTTATGACAGGTGTCATTCATAAGTTATTGCAATGCATAATATATGTTGCCGCTGTCAAAAGATAATTGTTATTCAAGATGTATTGATAATAACAGATGCACAATCAACCGTGGAATATCAAGTTATTAATTATTGATTTTCAAGTCCATTTACAAGCATGGCAGATACATTTAAATTAACTACATTGTCATAGCCGGTTGCCTAATCATGGTATGCGTGAAGTGGAGATATAGATGTTAGGAAGTGAAATTGTGCACAGATTATTCACATACCCAATAGATAGTTGAATTAACAATTTGGTTGTTTTGGTGGCATACACTGTTGTTCACAAAGTCACAAGCGAGTGTTAGAAAGAGTACTAAACCTGATTACTAACTACGACTAGGAAATAAGTTCCAGAATCTAGTACTCTTTGAGTTCGAAAATATTAGTGCTTAGTTCAGAACTGTTTGGGTTCGAAAGTGCAGTGTTTAATTCGTACTCCTTTTAGTACTCATTCAATGAGTTGCGCAGGACTAGCACCTTCACTGCATCGAAAATTCCATGCGGCATATCTTACCCGCTATATCACATACTCACATCCATCGAAGAACTGCTTTGGGAATTAGACACAAATGCATTTGGATCAATAAAATATGCACAAGAATCAAAGCGCAGTCTGTGAAGTAGGTAGATGTTGGCACGACTCAAAGCACTGTCGGAGAGGATGGAAAACGTTAACAGAACTCAAATCAAAGTCGTAGAAAATGATAGACGTTGGCAGGGCTTAAAACACTGTCGGTGAGGATGCTTTTGATCCCAATTGATGTCTTAGGTTCATTAAGAGAATATCGATAAAATGTCACAAGTTGTTTGCAGGAACACTTGTTGTTTCACTACCAACCTATGCAGGAACATAGCATTGTTATTTCCAGCTGCTAGCACTCGCTACCTGAGACAGAAGCGACCCGGGTGACGATTTTGGAGCAGGAACTATAAGCAACTGTGTTGACTAGCTGATTGACACTGTCCTTCCCACAGTCGCTATTCATCACATCGTCGACAATGCACTCTCAGCTGGGAGCAAAATGATTTATTCAGATAGCGTGCACCGTCTCTACCTGCTGCATTAATGACTCACTGAAATTAGCCTCGTGTCACTTCTTTTATTGATATTTCATCATACAAGTACTTAACAAGCATTTAAATACCTTTGTGAATTTAAGTTCGCTAATTCTAGCGCACATATTTATACTTAAATAGAACTTTATGATCTACAGTGCAGATGTTTTCTATTACTTTTTGTCTAATTGTTTAGTAACATCAACAATACATCAATAGCTTTCATGTGTAGTTGTAACTCAACAAACCGAGATTCTAACTATCTAGTAAGATGGGACCATAGAGTAAGTATGTTAGTGGTAGCTCCGCATTTATTAAATCCCCAATGTGTATACACTTTCGATTTTATTAAATGAACTCAAGGGAGATACAGGTGGTATTGTCACCAAATCTGAGATATGCAAAGTTTTGCAGTTTTGCAGAAATTACAACGGAATTGAGTGATCATGATTGTCATGCATAAGGAATGATATTATTTTACAGCTTCTCATGACTGCCTTGGAGATTTAATGTTTGTTAAATTAGCAATTCGATGGGTTCCTATTACTTTCATGCTCAACCTCAAGTGTATCTTCTTAAGTGTGATCATATCACAGACAACCTGCATCTGATAGAGCAAAATCACGATCAAAGACAATGATTTCAATTAGCTTTGAAAGATGTAAATGGGTCCACATCGCTATTCAGATTCTAGAAATGAAACATGAATTTAGTTAAACATAAAATCATGCCGGTGAAAATTGATTTAAAAACTTGAAATTTCAGCCAAGAAAGCTCGAATAATATCGCGACCTTTTCATGAAGACTTCCATTATAATACGGATCATGAAATTCCCTTGATAATCAGCATGATTTCTGCTTAGTTGGGATGCTTATTAGCAAATATTCATTCCTTTTGATATCCAACTTGTTCCATACTACTTATGTAGGAGAGTCATCTCGGTAGTATATAATTTGGCAAATTTTGACTTTTTTTAGAACTGCTCAAATAATTTTTTGGACCACGGGAACGTTATCTCCGCAAGAAACTGAATCTTTTGACATAAAAATTTTCACTATATACAGATACATTCTTTTTAACAGTGACGTAAGTTGTGATACGCCATTTGTAGGTAGCAGTGAACGACGAACGTTACGTTTTAGAATACTCCATACATTTTCTATGGGATTCAGATCAGGAGAACGAGCTGGCCAAGATAATGTCCTAAGTCCTAATTGAGACTTGCATAAGTTAACTCTACTACTCTTGTGACACGTAGCATTATCATCCATAAATAACCAAGTCGATGGATCACCAAGTTGATCTGTCATTTGGCCAATGTTCATTCGTAAAACAAAAACATTCACATAGCGTTCAGAATTCATGGTTCCTTGCTGTATGTGAAGTTCAGAGCGGCCATTGGTCCAAATGCCAGCCCAAATCATAGAGTCGCACACCTTGTACCCGGGACGATGTAAATGTCTCGGAATTTCCTGATCAGATTTTATCCATAATCTCAATCGACCATCACTATCCTTCAGACGGACTGATGTCTCATCAGACCAGACAACCCGAATCCATTGATTTCGCCAGTGACAATGACTCATTGCCCATCTGAGACGTCTTTTGTATGCTGATCTGATAATTCGATCTGAGAGGGCCTCTTACAGCTCTTGAAAATCGACTCAATAAGTCTTCTACGAATAGTGGACTTAGAAATAGACGAGACTAGTGCAGCCATCTCAGTTAACGAGAGACTTGGATCAACTTTAACAAATCTCAAAATTAGGCGGTCTCTACGTTTGGATGTTTTGCGTGGACGGCCGGAGCCCTCTTTACGACAGAGTCGAAAATCGTCATTATGCCATCGATGCACATTTGTGTAAGGGACATTTAGTCGCTTGCTTGTAGCTCGCAAAGAAAAGCCTAGTTCTAGCAAGGCTGACACTTTGCCTTTTGTGAATGCGATCTCGTTATTGTTCATTTGTGCTTTGTATTGTTATCAACCGGTAAGAGATAGATTTCTAGCTGAAAGCAATCAGGAGTGCTGCCAACACCACCGCAACGAAGTCAGGAAGCTATGGAACATGAAGTCCAGTTAATCACATGTAGCAGTTACATTATTGTTGATGAATAATGGTGCTATACTGGCTCTGATTGACCGATTTTCTTTATTTTTGTTTTGCTTGATAGCTTTTGGCTTGTAGAACAACATATTACATAACAAAGGAAACAAATGTAATTTTATAAAAGTGAGGTATGATTTTGTGTAACATTGCTAAATGAAGATCAAATTATCTACTACTTTTTTATCTATAACAGGAAAACAACTCAATATTCATGCTTGAAATTTCCAACAATTATATTAGTAAGCACAACTGACATATCTTCCAAATTTCAGAGAAATTTGTTCAAGTTTGGCGGAGTTAGACAAAGTTGAAGTTAAGGCGATGTTTAAGGGTGATCCATTTTTTATGAAACAATCTGTAGTTTGTGGAGATCAGCTGATGACGTAATATCCATCATCCAAAAACTTAAAACGCTTCTATCGCCGATTCTAGAGGTCC